>VDFB02301451.1:0-22230 GCA_007258455.2 Sequoia sempervirens | reverse complement strand
CTCTTCTTCCTCCTCAGGTTCAGGGACACTAGACTCCACAAACTCACCCAAGTCATTCTCTTGCAAGGTAAGCATGATCCTGAATCTATCTGATGTGAAGTTGGATGCTCCCTCGAGTCTATCCTCAATCTTAAGCCCATTCACCATCTTGACTAAAGTATAGATAGACAAAGAAATATAAATAAGAGAATAGAGTATCGCCGTAAGGACAAATCTGATCACGATCTCCTCAAACCCGCTCTGATACCATGTTAAATTTAATGATCAGATTTAAATGCACAGAAATTAATTCAATACAAGACACAGTAGATACCCTAGGAAAACCCTCCTCTTGAGGGAGAAAAACCCAACCAATAATATCTCTTATATTATTGAATCTCAACAAGAATGTCACTTTTACAATAGGCCGATAAGAAGGCCAACACAAAGCACCACAAACTGATGCAAATACAGAAACTGAGTGAAGCAATCTGCTAACAATTATCTCAGCCTTCTATTCAAGTATCAATCTGCTCTTGAGACAAACTCGCACTTGAAGAACTCGAACTTGATATGTATGGAATGAATGCTAATGAATGGATGATCGAATGGAATACAAACAATGAGTATAAATACCAATTGAAGGGAGAGACGTGCCTCTTCAAGAATAACATGTCGGCCTTATTCAAAATGCATGTCTCTAATAATCAAGAAGTCGGCCTCCTTAAAATTGCGCCTCCTCATTAATTCGTATCTCCTCAATAAATAAATATTAATCATTATTTATCAAATGAAGTGTCCCTTCATAAAATTGCATTTATCAATTAAATAGCCGATGGCTATTATTTAATTGTTTTCTCCAAGTGATCTGGGCTGGAAGAATTCGCCCGATGCTGCTATAAACATCAAACATACCTTAGCCTAATTACTCTAGATATAGGAGGTAGCAGTTAGATGTTTTATATCATATTGCGAGTTCTATTCTTGTTGTATCCTTTGAAGGTTGCCCCCTTGAAGTGGCCTACTCAAATTTCACTCATATTTTTTGGATCTGCTCTATTACACTCTTATTTGTGCATTCATTATGTTGTTCTCCTTGTGCTATCTTGTGGATCTGTAATATTTTGATACTATTTTTCTCTTGTGATAAAGTAATTTCTGTAAAAGTGGTACTAGAGCGATGATTTGGGCAAGATCCTGTGGCACAATCTATGTTTGTTGCAACTAAAGGCCAATGTTTTAATTAAATCTGTTATTTTCTCACAAATTTTCCATATCCTTTCTAGATCTGCTAATGTTTGTTTAGGACTTAGGAATTGTCTGTTCACGAGTCTAAACTGAATTTTTTTCATACACTAAGAATTTAGAGTCTTCTTTTGCACCAATTGGATCGGGGTGTCTTGGTAAAAAATATGTTTGGATTTGGGTTTTTGGCCATTAGTGCAATATACCAGCTATTGAATTCATCTCAGTGAGGTGATTGCCACAGTTGAAGCGTTAGCGAATTCCATTAATATCAGAGCTAAGTTTTAAACTTAAAACACTAGGGCCTTTGGGAGGGGTCAAAAATTGATTACTTGCAAACCAGTTACTACAGAAAATGATTAGAACAAGATCAAGAGGATAGAGATGGTAGGGGGGAGAAGGAGGACTCATGAATGCTGCAAATACACCTGCAGAACCTCCATCAAATTCCCCTCCGCCACTTCCCCCTAACAATAACAGTGTACTTCAAGGGGTTGTAGGCACGCATGAGATCATTTAGGCACGATCAAAGGCTCACAAAGCTAGAATAAATCAGCAGAATGGAAATCAGAATGTGAACTTACACCAATAATATGTTAATGAGGGAGAAGAGGTAATAGTACCCAAGGGATCAGAAAATCTGTTTGATTATAATGTGCCAAGAAGGCAAAGAAGGGTGAACCCTACACCCTTCTTCCTAGACCTTAAGAAACAACCTCCCCCTCAGTTTTCTGGCGGACTCAAGAGATGCTGCCAAGGTTTGGTTGGTCAACCTTAATAAATGCTTGGGTTGCAAGAGTTTGGGTAAAATGAAAAGGCGCAGACAAGAATTTTTCAATTAGATGAGGAGGGTTCACTATGGTGGGAACATATGAGTGGCTAGAAGGGGTATGTGTTACAAACTCACTTGGGAACGCTTCAAGGAACAATTTTGAAAATTGCTTATCAGCCACACATAGGGAAAATAAACAAGCCAAGTTCCATCTTTTACAACAAGGGAATAACTCAGTGGCTGAGTATGAAACCGAGTTCATGAATCTCATTTGTTGTGTAGAAACAGGCCGAGCTCCACCTGTTATTTTCTCTCAAATTTCTTCCTATTTTCTGTAGATCTGTTGCTATTTGGTTAGGATTTGTCTATTTGTGAGTCCAAATTGATTTTTTTCATTAGTAAGAATTTAGGGTTTTCATTTGCATCAGTCAACTAGGTTGTCTTGATAAAAATAAAAAATAAGTCTGGATTCAGGTTTTTTGGCAATCATTGCAATATACTGGCTATTTGATTTGTCTTAGTGAGGTGATTGAAATAGAAGTGTTAGCCAATTCCATTTATATCAGAGCTAGGTTAACCAATTTTTAAACTGAAAACACTATGGCCTCTAGGAGGGGTGATAAGTTGATTACTTGTAAACTTGTTACTACAGAAAATGGTTAGCAAAAGATCAAGGAGATAAGGAAGTTAAATGGATATGGAGGACATACGAATGTTGGAAATCCACTTCCAGAACCCTCCCCAAATCCTCCTCCATCACCACTCCCTAACAATGACAATGCACTTCAAGGGTTTGTAGGAGTGCTTGAGGTCATTTAGGCATGATTAGAGGCCTGGGAAGCTAGAATAAATCAAAGGAGAACTTAAATTGGGAACAAGTTAATGAGGGAGTGCCAAGAAGGCAGAGGAGAAGGGTGATCTCTAAAACCTTAAGAAACAACTTCCCCCTTGGTTTTAAATTAAAGACTCGAGATGTTTGAGGCTTGGTTGGTCAACCTTAAGAAATAATTTGGGTTGCAATAGCTGAGATCAAATGAAAGGGCTCAGATAGGTGTTTTCAATTGGAAGAAGAGGCTTCACTATAATGGGAACATCTAAGTGCCTAGAAAGGGTATGTGGTAGAATCTGACTTGAGAATTGTTCAACGAACAATTTTTTGAAAATTATTTATCAGCCACAGATAGGGAAAAGAAACAAGCCGTGTTTCGTCACTTGCAACAAGGGAACAACTTGGTGGCCAAGCATGAAGCCAATTCTTGAGTCTCCTTAGTTACTTAGGCTACATGCATGACGAGGAGGTTAAGGTAAAAAAATTCAAACAGTGTCTAAGGAAAATATTGATGCATTACATAAACATGACTAAGCTAAATTTGGCTTCAACAGTAGAGTCTGCATATAAGGTAGAATAAAAGGAGAGGTTTTGCCTCAAGGCTAGACAAGAGTTTAGATCCGGATTAACTCAGCAGAAAAATTCTGCAAGAACATCAAAAAAATCAGCCATGAGGAAACCATTCACAAAGGCTGCTTCAAGCATATCTAAGTATTAGAATTTCAGAAATAATAGTAATAAAAATCAGTCTCCTCCAAGGATTGTACTAACAAAATTTAAGCTTGCAATAGGGGCAAATATTATCCCTTTAATTTTCTCATGCTTCTTTAACTTATACAATTCTATTAAAATTATTTAGTTATTTATTATTTAATGCTCAATCGTGATTTTTGGTAGCGCTCAGTTACCTCCTGTAAACTAGTTCTTGATTGCTTTTTCCTGTTTCCGTCATGTCTCTAATCACATCCTGTGATTACGGAAACATTCCTTTGTCAATCTATATATTTAATCTAATGATGTAAATAATATTGATTCAGTTATTCTGAAATCCATATGCTTTGCATTTGTATTATGGTACGAGCACAAGACATTTTAGAGGGCAGAGTGATTTTTTTAAAAAACCTCTGTGATTGACTTTTGGTTGTTGTCTACGATTTAAATTGGAAATTCTGTGTGAACATTCTTGAATAAAATTGTCTTACGTAGAAGCTTCGACCCGACTTCACAATTAAGTGTGTCCTGGAGCTCCCGGTGTGTCATTTTTTTTTTTGCATTACGTGGCGTTTTCACGATGCGTCGTGTTTTTCAAGCGTGTCGCTTTTTGGTTTGTGCTTGGCCAGGGGAATTTCTCCAGGGTTTTCTAGGCTGCGTGAAGGTTTTACGGGTGTCTGCGACCTTGTGTGAAGGCGTCTGAAGGGATCATTGCGTCTTTTGAAGAATAAAATCTTTGGAGCCGCGATTTTTGACCTTTTAGTTTCCGTGTTTTTGGGTTCCTGTTTGGCGTGTGAAATACATCCTTTCTGAGCATAATTTCTAACTTGTTTGAGATCGCATTGAAGGAGTTTTTGGGTGTCGCATTCATCATTTTCTAGTGTGGTTTTACCCTCTTTAGGTAGCGATTTATAACTTGAGTGCGTGGCGATGTTTTTGAAAAAATATTTGAGACGTGATTTCTGAAGATTTCAGGCCGCGATCTTCCTAGTTTTGAAGATGCGATTTCAAGTCTTCTTGTGCTGTGTTTTTCTCTTGGCCTCTGCTTGAGTTTTTGCAAAGAATCTGGACATGATTTTTTGTCTTTTTGAGATGTGATATGAAAATTGTGATTTTCAGATCCGACTAGGGTTTTGGCAATAAAACCTCTGATTGTAGTCAATTTTTTTCTTACGATAGTAGATTCTTCACGGGTTTTCGAGACAATTTCTGGGTAGCCGTCAAAATTTTCTAGGTGCTTCAAAATCCATACATTGGGATTTGTGTTGGTAGGGTTGTCTCGAAATTAGTGCCAGAAATTGCCTTAGTTCATTTAAATTTGTACCTTAGAATTACGTTGCCATTAGTATTTCGGGATGTGTTGTCACCGAATTTTGTGCCATCTATCTGCTTGCGTCATCTTCATTTTTTCGTGCCTCAAAAAGCATGAAGCATGGCCTCTTTGACCAACATCATGTTGGACAACAGTCAGAAGTTCGATGGTCGCAAGTACAACACATGGAAGCAGCGTATGATGATGATATTTGAGTATCGATGTCTTGACCATATTGTTTTGGGTACCAGGATACGACCTCTCACAGTTGATAAGGATCAGGTGAAGTTTGATGAGCAGAATCGGGAAGTCGTTATGCTCATAAAGTTATTAGTCACTGATGACCAGTTACCTCAGGTTCCTTCAGGTAAATCAGCAAAGGAGATTTGGGATCTTCTGAAAGCTCTTCATGAGACTTCCGATAAGAGTTGTGCATTCTTTCTGAAGAACATGTTGTTTTCCATCGTCATGGATGAGAATACACCCCTGCAGACACACTTGACTAGGATCAAGGACATTCGAGATCAGCTCGAGGCTATTGGTCGGAAAATGGAGGAAGAAGATATGGTGGTGATCACTCTGAAGAGTCTACCACATCTGTATGAGCACTTTATTGAGACGCTCAACGTTATAGCGACTAATGTTGACCTGACGTTTCCCGATCTTTGCAATAAACTTCTACAGCAGGATCGTTGGAAACAACAGTTTGGTACAAGTGCCACTTCATCCTCTTCAATGCAGGCATTCCCGACAAAGTTATTTCAGAAGAATAAGGGCAAGCCTTCGTCCTTTTAGCAACAAAATCAGGGGCAATCTTCAGATTCTTCGAAGTCGAAGAATATTCAGTGCAATTATTGTCACAAGTTTGGCCACATGAAGAAGGATTGCCGGAAACGCTTGGCCTCTGCACAAGGCAAGCCAGGAGAGTCTCGACCGCAAGCACATATGGCGGAGCACACTGAGCAGAATGAGTCTGCCTTCTTTGCACTCATGGCAAAGAGTCCTACAAATCCTGTAAACTCTTCTACTTGGTACATTGACTCTGGTGCTTCACGCCATTTCACGCATCGCCGCGATTGGTTCATTCAGTACACGCCTTTCAGAGATTCGGTTATCTTTGGAGGTGGCAAAGAGTATACTGTTGTCGGCAAGGGCAACGTACAGATTCAATCTGGTGGGAGAAATTTGATATTTCTCGATGTATACTTTGTACCTGGCATGGAGATGAACTTACTTTCTGTAGGTTAGATTATGACTCACTCTCCTCAGTTGGACATAGTCTTTAGTATGCATACATGTAGTATTGTTGAAAGAGAGACACAGACTACTGTCATTCAAGGACTTGAGGATCATGGTCTTTATAGACTTGTTGATTCTAGTGATTCTCAAGAGCACGCTATGGTAGCCAGGAGCACTTCTATTACTAGTCTCTGGCATCAGCGTTATGGGCACCTGAACATGAAATATCTCTCTCAGTTATCACGAGATGATCTCGTTGGTGGTCTACCTACGATTCAGACTCAAACTCATGGAGTTTGCGAGGCTTGTCAGGCTGGAAAGCAACATCGGACTCCTTTCTCTGATGGCAACTCATGGCGGGCTTCAAGGGTTTTATAGTTGGTCCACACTGATGTATGTGGTCCAATGCACACGCCTTCCGTCACTGGATCCAGGTATTTTTTGCTTTTTGTTGATGATTTCAGCAGAAAGATGTGGGTGTATTTTTTGAAGCTTAAATCAGAGGTGTTTAGCGTATTTCAGCAGTTTAAGGCCTTGGTGGAAAAAGAGTCCGGTTCTTCTATTATTACTCTCAGGTCGGACAATGGAGGGGAATTTTGTTCCAAAGATTTCTCCACATTCTGTGCTGCACATGGCATAAAGCGCCAATTCACAACACCTTACACCCCTCAGCAGAATGGTGTAGTCGAGCGTCGCAATCACACCATTACAGAAATGGCATGTTCTATGTTGGAACATAGACATGTTCCTAAGAAGTTCTGGGCTGAAGCAGTGTATACTGTTGTTTATCTTCTGAACAGATCTCCTACTCATGCTGTGAAGAAGATGACTCCTGAAGAAGCTTGGTCTGGACGTAAGCCGAACATTAGTCACCTGAACGTTTTTGGCTCCATAGCTCATGTTTGGATTCCTGATGCTCAACACACTAAGTTGGATTCCAAGAGCTAGAAGCTCATGTTTACAGGTTATAGTGAGAACCATAAGGCATACAGACTGATAGATACAGACATTGATCGTCTAATCTTCAATCGTGATGTCGTGGTTGATGAGAATGGTGGGCTCTTCTATCAGTCTTCTCCTGTTTGTTCTGAGGATCAGCCTCAAATAGATTCTGATATGAGTGTTTATCTTCCACTTGGTCCACTTTATGGGAGGGATTCCGCAAACGTGCAAGTACCTCAATAGCCGCTTCCACCACCAGTCCCTATTCAGCACGATCTGGATGTTCTTCCAAATATATTAGTTCCAGCTGATCCAGTAGAGGTAGTTCCTCCTGACTCTGATATTGGTTCATCTACTCTATGGCCTAAATGGTGGGCTTCAACGATTGGTGCTCTTCATGATGATGAGTTACTAGAGGGTAGATCTACTCGGAATAAGAGCAAACAGCAGAATACAGTGAATTTTGCTCTTATGGCCAACCTTCATAGCATTTCAGAGCCTCAAACCTATACGGAGGCTAAAGGCACACCTAAGTGGGAATAGGCTATGATAGTTGAACATCAGAGTCTCATGCAGAATCACACTTGGGAGCTTTCAGATCTTCCGCATGGGAAGAAACCCATAGGCTGCAAATGGGTTTATAAGGTTAAGTATAAGGCTGATGGAACCCTTGACAAATACAAGGCTAGGTTGGTAGCCAAAGGGTTTTCACAGCAAGAGGGCATTGACTATGAGGAGACTTTTGCTCCTACAGCCAAGGTGAGTAACATTCAGCTTGTCCTCTTGATAGCCGCTCAGTTTGGATGAAAAGTCCATCAAATGGACATAAAGAGTGCCTTCCTCAATGGTAATTTGTAGGAAGAAGTTTACATGACACAACCTCTTGGTTTCAAGGTTGCTGGTAAAGAGCACCAGGTATGCAAACTGGTGAAAGCACTCTACGGCCTTAAGCAGGCACCACGGGCTTGGTACATGAAGATTGATCAGTACCTTATTGATCATGGCCTTCAGCGAAGTCCTTCTGACTACAATCCGTATGTCAATCGAACTGGTAATGATACCTTGTTCCTAGTTGTCTATGTTGATGACTTAATCATTACTGGCAGTTTAGATCATCTGATTGAGGAGATCAAACATAATCTTAGTCAATCATTTGACATGACAGATTTGGGACTCCTCCATGATTGCCTTGGTATAGAGGTTTGGCAGCCTATTAGCAATACCTTCATTTCACAGTCGAAGTATGCCAAGAGCTTGTTGGACAAGTTTTGGATGACAAATTGCAAACCAACATCTACACCTATGGAGAGAGGGCTGAAGTTATCAGCTTAGTTGGATTCACCCGTGGAGAACAAATCATAATTCAGGCAACTTGTGGGCAGCCTCATCTATCTCGCTGCCACTAGACCTGACCTTAGCTTTGTAGTGAGCTACATCTCTCGCTTCATGTTAGCCCCTAAAGTTGAACATCGGGTTGCAACAAAGCGTGTGCTGAGATATGTGAAAGGCACTTTTGACCTTGGCATTTTATATGGGAGATGCAAAGATCCAAAGCTGATTGGTTATACAGACTCAAATTGGGTAGGTTTTGTTGATGACAAAAAGTCTACTTCAGGGTATATATTCAGTTTGGGTACAGGTGCAGTTACATGGACCAACAAGAAGCAACAGGCAGTGGCTCTCTCCTTGACCGAAGTAGAATATCGAGGAGCTGTTAAAGCAGCTTGTGAGGCAGTTTGGCTTTGAAGGATGCTTCGAAGGATGCTCTCGGACATGCAAATGTCTTAAGCAAGACCTTCCCCCTTATATTGCGACAATCAAGGGGTGTTGAAACTTGCCAAGAATCCAGTCTTCCATGAACAGACAAAGCATGTTGATCTTCATTGTCACTTCATCCGCCAGCTTGTTGAAGACGGATCCATAGCATTGCAGTATGTTCCGACAGATATCAAACTGCAGATATTCTCACCATGTCTCTGAGCCCAGATAAGTTTGTTAGATTTAGGGGGCATCTTGGTGTAGTTAATAGATTGAGCATTAAGGGGGGGTATTAAAATTATTTAGTAATTTATTATTTAATGCTCAATCGTGATTTTTGGTAATACTCAGTTACCTCCTATAAATTAGCTCTTGATTGCTTTTTCTGTTTCCGTCATGTCTCTAATCACGTCCTGTGATTACGGAAACATTACTTTGTAATCTCTATATGTAATTCTCTGCCTTTGATTAATTCATTCGATTATTCCTAAAATCCATATGTCTACATTTGTATTAAATTCATAGGCCACTACATGCCCTTCTTGAATTAATATTCCTCCCAAGCCATTTAATGACACATATCGATCCACATTGTGAATTGACTGTTTCAACTTTCAATCAAGAATTAATAACAATAGAGCTAAAGTAACATTTCTTTTAACCTTTGGTAAACTTTTCAGAATCTGGGGTTCAAATGAACCACTTAACTTTTCTTTGCGAGAAGATAATAGTTTGCAATCCTACAAGAGTTCACAAATTTATAGTAATAGCTTGCCAACCTCATGAAGGTCCTTGCTTCAAAAACATTTTGAAGTGTCGGCCATTCCATAACTTTAATTTTTGGTGGGGTTAGTTGACATGATACTTAGAGATAATGTGATTGAGGTAGTGTATTGAGTCCTGAAAGGAAGAACATTTAGATAGTTTATCTTATAGTTGGTTTTCCTGTAACACTTGAACTAACCTTTGTTGATATTCATGTTCCTTCTAATTATGTGAAAAGATCGTAATGTCATCTAAGAATACTAGTACAAATTGTTCAAGGTAGTCATTGAATATAATATTCACTAGATTCATAAAAGCAGTAGATGCAATTGTTAGACTGAAATTTAATATTGTAAATTCATAGTGATTGTACTTTGTCCTAAAAGCAGTTTTTTGTATGTATTCCTCCTCGATACATAATTGATGGTGTCTAGGTTGCATGTCTATCTTGGAAGACATTGTTGCCTCTCTCATGTGATCAAATAAGTCCCCAATCCTTGATGAGAGGTACTTTTTCTTGATAGTAGCCTTATTTAGCATATGATAATCTATATAAAATATGAGCCTTTTCTTTACAAACATCATAGGTGTTATCCATGGAGACATAATGGGTTGCATTAGTTCCTTTTTCAACAGTTCATTTTATCACAACTTGAGTTCTTGTAAATTAGTTGTTTCATCCTATATGGGGCTTTTGACATAGGGGCATATGTGTATTAAATTTATATTAAAATCTCTTCTTTTTCTTTTTCAACAGTTCATTTTATTACAACTTGAGTTCTTGTAAATTAGTTGTTTTCATCCTATATGGGGCTTTTGATATAGGGGCAGATGTGTATTAAATTTATATGAAAATCTCTTCTATTTGGTGGCATCCCTGACAATTCATTAGGAAATATGTCCTTGAGTTACTTCAATATTGGATGACTATCCAAGTTTGGTTTTGTGTCTTGTTCTATATCTACAATTAGCACCTCTTTTTCACTATAATCAATTGGAGAGTTGAGATTGGTTGTACGTGTTCTGCTATCCTCTAATTCCTTGAAGGGTTAATTGGAAACCATAGTGATCCCTCCATTAGATGGATTCTCCTACACAATGTGCATAAGCTTTATGGGAACATAAATAGTCCATGCTTGACATGACATCATAGGATCCTAAAGGTACCACAAAAAGGTTCTTTTTGGTTATGAACTTATCTAAATTCAGCTTCATTTGTTTTACTCCTTTAGTAACCGGTTGTAACAACTTCCTTGTTCTTGATTCAATAGTTTATCCCTCTATCAATCTCTTAGGATGGAGTCCACATTGCTTAAAAATCTTGGGAGAAATAAAACAATCAATGTAAGCTGAATCAAATAATATAGAAACAAATTTTGAATTAATTATGCCTCGTAGTTCATCTAGAGATGCTTGTTGCTCTGTCTATTTGTTCACTTTAATAGCGTAGATCTTGTGACTTTTCCCTTTTCCAATTTTCAATTTAGGGCAGTCCCAAGCAAAGTGGTTCTTCCCACAATTCTAACAACCTCCTATAGGTTCCCTTGGTGGTAAAGGGATCCTTTTTGGCCTTGTTGCTAGCTAAAAATTTGTTGGAACAATCCTTTGAGGAGACGGATTTCTACTATTATTATCTATGTTACATGGTTCACCAAATTTCAAGCAAAAAGTTCAAAATCTAGTGGTCCTAAATAAAATCCAAAAAATTATTTTAGTTTGCTTGAAAATTTGTATAGACAAGGGCTTAGGATCTTTGAAAATGTGTTTTCAATTAGCTTTTTCCAATTTGTGTGAGAGAAAAGTTGTGAGCTTCATTCTTATTTTGTAGGTGTCTTTGTATTGCAAGATTGTTTAGTGTTTTGTTGATAGTTTGGTGTTCAATGTTGGGTGGTTGTTGTAGATGTGGACATTGTTGAGTGCAGTGTTAAGTGTTGTAGATTGTCAACCAACGGTTATTCGATAGTTAGAAAGAGACATTGGTTTATAATCTAAGTTACTGGTTCGGTTTTGGGTTCGGGTTCGAGTTCGGGTTCGAGGAACTCCGTGTCTGCCGTTCGGCAGAAATTTTTGGGTTGGGTCTGGCTTTGGGTTCAAAGAATACAAAAACATATAAAATCAGGAAATATACATATTTGCAGCAATAATTAAGTTCAAAATACACCATGTTAATAGTCAAATAACATAGCAAAAATACCACTTTCCTAGTCAAATAATAAAATATTAGTGATACTCAAATGTCATGATATAAAATTATAAATTAAAGTTCAAACATAAAAATGCCAAGTGTTTATAATCAGCCATTATCAATCTGAATCATATGGGTCATCCAAAAAAGCAGCATCATTAGCAACATTAGATGCTACATTTTGTGTAGAACCACAAAGAGCATTAGTGGCACTCGCACAAGCACTGCCACTAGCACCGACACTAGCACTGACACTACCACTCTCATGCTCAGTAGTTGCTTTAGGCTGACAGTCATCATCAATATCAAGTGCAGCTAAGTGACTTGTGGAAGCATCCAAGTCAAGCTGCTCTGGCTTAATATCCCACCTCTTTGTGTCTCCTTCTTTGTAGGAACTATGCTTGTGTGTAAGGAGGCACAAGTTTGAATGCACATACACCAAGTCCTCTGCCTTTTTTGAATGTAGCCTATTGCGTTTTATTGAGTGGATGAAGGAATGTGTGCTCCAATTCCTCTCAGAAGAGGATGAACTAGCAACCTATTAAGACCAAATTAAATAGTTAAGAGTTACAAAATTTAACTAAACAAAATTATTAATATATAAATTAAAATTAAAATTACAAAATATAAAACTTACTTGGGATAAATTTTTTATTGCAATAGGTTGGAGGTGCCTGTATTCTTGCCCATGGAAGTACCACCAACTATGAGCATCCACCCTGAACTTGTCTTGAAGAGGATCAAGATTCTGATCAACACTACCAAAGCATGCAAAAGCCATGAACTCAGCCCTCACTCGATCACGTTGGTCACAATGGGTGAAAGAGTCTACCAGTGTTGCCTTGTACCTTGAGCCACTTCAACATCCCTATATGGAGCAACTCTTGATGAAGCAAAAAATTATCTCAATTTATAGTATTTGGGACTTAATGCAAAAGCCGAGAAGATGCTTGAGGTGGTGTTTGTTCCATCTATCAAACATGATTTCTGGTGGATTTCATTGGTGGATTCATCTTCTCAATCATTGAGTCTATACCATCATATACCCAGCCCAAACAAAGGTCTATCCATGCCAGTGTAACGGATCATGCTCAATACGGGCTCAGTGAAACTGACAAGATACTCAACACGATCCCACCAACTACATCTAGGATCCTTTGCTTGACCCTATTTGCCCTTTCATTGCTAGATTGCCTCCATACAACCCAATTAGGGCTGATTACCATGGCATAGAGTGCCTCACGAACCTTTATAAGTCATCTCAACACAATTATGTTGGAGGCAAAACGGGTCTCGGCAACCAGTTTGAAATCAAAATTAAAATAAAAATATAATTTAAATTTACAAAATCAAAATTTAAAATTAAAAGAAAATTCAAAATTTAAAATTTTTGAGAATTAACTTACCTTCAACAACTCCAATTTTGAGAATTGTCTAATATTCCTTTGTGTCATATGGTGGTTGGTGACAAACTTTGGATGTCTTCACCCTCAGCATACACCTGTTTGATCCACTCAATTTGGGATCAATGTTTTGTAACGCATTAGATTGAGGGAGTGGACAACTAAGGTGTCTAAAAATGTGTGGATACTTCCCCTGACCAACCTTAACAACCTACAATTTTTGGCATTGTCGGTTACAACTTGCACAACATTTTGATGGCCACTTCTTCAATAGCTTAGCCGAGGATGTTAAATGGACTAATCCCTTCACCTATCCTTCCACAATCCCAGCTTTGCTCTCAAAAACATTGCCCTGGGGAACCTGGCAATAACTTGTTGATCAATGGACAATTTTTTTTTTTTTTTCATCCATTAGAAACAATGGTCACCCCTATTTCGATCCACGAATCCCTTATGAGCTTCAAAGAGTCTGCTACATGTTTCACCTCTTTCTCCAATAAGGTGCAACACACCTTCTCAAAACCTGGGCCCTTATACCCCTTTGGAGCCTCATTAATAGATTTCACCATTTTTTGCCAATATGGTGAACGAACAACATTGAATGCCAATCCATTGGTATAGACACATCTTGCTATGTCTTGATTAGCAATCTCTCTTGCCTCATTCTGAAATGAAGCTTCCAATGGTCCCTTAGATCTTTTATTTGAAGAGGGCATGGTTTGCTCTTGAGGGATGTCCATAAATGGATGGCTTTCTGTAGGTGGAAAATAAGGTGGTGTAGGGGGTTTCATGAATTGAGATCCTTTCTTCAAAGGATGGCTTGTTTTACCACTGGCTGCTTTTTGGTCTGCCTTTTCTTGCTCAGCAATATATTTCAACACTATATCATCTGGAATGCCATTGTTATCTTCACCTGGGCATGCTTTGATACCTAGTTTAGGGATCCTGCACAAGTGCCCTTTCACTCTACTGTATGAGCTCGAATATTGAACATGGCAATGACTACAAATCCAAACATATCCTCCACCACCTGGAAGTTGCTGAACCGTTTCTACATATTTCCAAAGGGGAGAGTTTGGGTTTGTTTTGAAACGAGATTGGATTGACCTTGAGGTACCGGTTGCCATTGTAATACGAAATAGTGAATACCTAAGGCACAACATATTGAAATTTTGGTATTGATTCATTGAATTTGAAACTAAAAGACTTTATTAATTTAAAAAAAATGAAAAAATTGAACATGTGTTATAGACATTTAGAGGAATGAAAAGTAAAACAAAACAAAAACTAAAAAACAAAACAAAAGAGTTGAAGTTCATTTGTTAAAAAAAAATGTAAAAAAAATAATCAAAAAACCTACCTCTTTTGAAGAAATCTTGCTCTACGATCTTCTTAGCAACGAATAGACACTTGCAAGTGCTTAGGAATAGCACAACAATCAACTTTGAACAATCTACGATCAGCCTTCAAGTCTATTCCAGCTTGTGCAAGCAAAAGAGAGTTCAGCAATGGAGGCGAAAAATCTTTTTTTCTCATTCACAAATTGGTAAATGAGTATCACTTTACCTATTTCATGTTTTAGAGGCAAGTATTAGGGTTAGAAGGAATAAAAACTCTTTAAAAGTAAAAAAAAGTCAAAAAAATATTAAAAAAATAAAAAATCGTGTGAAAAAGCGCGCTTGGGCGGGAAATTCTACTCGGGCTCAAAAATTTCAAACCCTGTTCGGACCCACAGTCAGGGGTCTGAACCTTGCTTGAACCACGGATGGATTTGAACCCTCATGAATTTGGTAGGACCAAGCAGAATCGAACTGTGAACCCGGACCTAGGGCTTGTGGGGGCAAACACA
Source organism: Sequoia sempervirens (assembly GCA_007258455.2). Taxonomy (NCBI): domain Eukaryota; kingdom Viridiplantae; phylum Streptophyta; class Pinopsida; order Cupressales; family Cupressaceae; genus Sequoia; species Sequoia sempervirens. The sequence goes on along the minus strand of VDFB02301451.1, from coordinate 7,241 downwards.
GTAACTTTAGTTTATAATGATACATGCTTCCAAAGGCTTATTTGGGTCCCTAGAGAGAAGGCAAGGAACAATGAATGATTTAGAGGGGGTATTGATATGGCACCATTCTCCCTTACTCTACAAGACACAATTGTGGGAGGTTGAAATAGGGGATAATTGTCATTTGTTTGTAGGTTTTGTTTTATCTTTTTAAACATATTAAAATTTAATATATTTAAATTTAGTATTTTAAAATATTTAATTCAGATTTTAAATTATTAATATATCTAATATATAGAATTTAACATACTTAGCGTTTACAATTTTTGAATTAATTTTTTCTAACTTATTTATATTTTAATATGGTGGATTTATTTCTTATATTAAAAGAAATCGATAAATTTATATTAGTTGAATTTAATCATGAATTTTGTTTTTGCCTAACTTGATTTGAATTTTATCCTTACCAAACATGAATACAAACACAAACCTTGTGACATAGGTTATTATTTCCTGAATTTTGACAATTAGATGTGCTTCAAATGATCTTTGCGAGTGGCTCATGACTGAATTTCTCAATGTTTTGGGTTAATTTGGATGTAACTACTTTCTAGCCTTGAGGTGAGATTTCTCCTTTCTTTTTCCTTAAATGCAAATTCTATTGTTGAAGCCAAATTACATGGCTTTGTCATGTTTACATCATGCACCAATATTTCCCATAGATACAATTTGAGTTTTGTTATCTTAACCTCCTTGTCATGAATGTTGTCTATGTAACAAAGGAGATGCATGGAACTTGGAGTCATCCTTGGCCATTGAGTTGTTCCTATGAAAAATTTGGAACTCATCTCATTTCTTTTCCCTATGTGTGGCTAGTAAGTACTTTTCATGAAACTATTCCTCTTACAATTACTAGTGAGTTTCTAGCACTTGCCTCTTTTGGGCACTTAGATATTCTCATTAGAGTGAACCCTTTCCATCCAATTGAAAAACTCTTATTTGATCCTTTCATTTTGAAATATCCCACCCCTGGTACGATATTTGCTATCTGATTTCAGCTTTTTCTGTTTGTTTTTGGTTTTGTAGTTTTTTGAAATATTTGCCAAGAAATGCATAAAATTGCAAAATGAAGAAATGCTGAAGCACAAATATAATATTATATCATTTCGGATTTATTAATGCCTTGAAATTACATGGAAAAGCATACCCGAATGACAACTTTTGATCTTGAAAGCTCTATAAATCCTGAAGGATGATCTCCAGGAAATAGATGAAGCTTTGTGATAACCTCTGAAGAAGATTATCTCTTAGAATGCCCTTGGGTGATCTTCCACACCTATAGACATTGTTCTCTCTGAGGGGTTTCGTCCTCAAGAAAGCTTGAATCTTCAAACTACCAGCAAACCCTTGTTGGAGCTCCTCTACAAATTTCTCCAAACAAGAATAATAATCCAGAATGAATTAAATGAACTCAAATGCTCTTTTATAATATTCAATTTGCATTTGAATTTCATCTCATTTAATTTACTTTAATTTCATTTACTTTTCCCTCCTTTTTGGTGCACAACTTAATAATATAAAGTATACTTTAAAAATCACTTATATCATATATTTTAATAACACACTTTATTATTTGGTGTTATTAATACTAAATGCATAGGACCAATATTACCAATGTAACCCGGGGATATGAATTGTACTTACCATGCTGAATATAGACACTCTGTCGACTTACCATATTAGTGACTTACTATAAATAGTAAGTATGCATCAAAGTCTCTTGAATGGCCTCCGAAAGGTGCACCACAAATAAACTGGGATGAAGAGCTGAAGAATACTGAAATAAGCACCAAAGGGTTTGTTGAAGAGCCAACGATTTTCCTCAAAAGGGTCCCCTGAGCACCTTGTTAGCCTACGGGGACCAGTTGGTAAACTAACCACTGCATCTAACCACTGCCTAGGAAAAGGGGACATTACAGTCCACCCTCCCCAAGATTGCTTGTCCCTAAGCAATCCTCACCTGAATACTCTGTCTTGTCACCTCGATGTCAGGATCCCAAATCAATTTGTAGAATGCCCAACTACATATCCATTGCATCCGCTAGGTAGAGATTAAACCATGCTCAGCATCAGTGTGAACATCTACCTCATTGTAGAGCAATCTACCAAACAGAAGAATCCCTGGATCCCACAACCAAAATGGAAGTCTGCCATACACATCACTCGCTGACTTCCACTGCACTACATTGATATAATCTTCACCATACTGAGAATGGTGAAGCAACACATCGAAATCCAACCGAACTGACATGCCAAACCTATTACCACTTGGATCCCAACACACCGGAACCTCGCATCCATCGAACATGAGGAGATGGAGGTAACTCGAAATGCCAGCATCAAAACACCTCTTCCGAGCGTCAACTAACCTCCCATGGATGTGATGACTATCCCTCATAGGTGCCGAAAGAAGTGTAACTGCTCCTCTTAGGTTGCCGTTATGGAACAAATCAACACCCTTAGGACTATAAGATGGAGCCTATGGGAATGCAAATGATATCGCTAGGTTCATAGGGTGATGAAGTATCACCTCTATGCTGCTCACCCATGACAAGGAGATGATGCAACTCTCCTCCAAGCTCAAGTATAGCTGCTGTCCTCCAAAATTTATGAATAAAATCCTCATCCAAATAAATAGAACAGTTGTCCCTTACCAACTTATGGAGTAGAACTCCATCATTACTTGAGCTGGACTAACAATGCCATCATGCTCCTTTGAGAGCCACAACTTCTATAGCGACACCTCCAATGGAATTTTTGGAAACCCGCGAGGAGTTACCAGAGCTCTGCCAAGGACATCTTTTGCATGATGGAAATCTGATCCTTGATACGTAAACAACCAATTTAAGAAGTAATGAAATTGAGAATGCCAGCATCAAAACACCTCTTCCGAGCGTCAACTAACCTCCCATGGATGTGATGACTATCCCTCATAGGTGCCGAAAGAAGTGTAACTGCTCCTCTTAGGTTGCTGATATGGAACAGATCAACACCCTTAGGACTATAAGATTGATCTATGGGAATGCAAATGATACCGCTAGGTTCATAGGGTGATGAAGTATCACCTCTATGTTGCTCATCCATGACAAGAAGATGATGCAATTCTCCTCCAAGCTCAAGTATACTTGTTGTCCTCTGAAATTTATGAATAAAATCATCCAAATAAATAGAACAGTCATCTCCTACCAACTTATGGAGTAGAACTCCATCACTGCGGGCTGGACTAACAATGCCATCAAGCTCACTGAAACCACAACTTTCTTATAACCACGCCTCCAATGGAAATTTTTGAAACACAGAAGTTGCAAACTTTGCCAAGGACATCTCTGCATGATGGAAATCTGATCACTGACCTTGTAAACAACCAACTGAAAGTAATAGAGTCAGATACCCGCAATCTCTAGTTCCATTTTTTGGAGATGGGAGCACTCCATCCCACAACGGATGATATGAATCCCGAGCCAACCCACACCTACGCATCATCAAATGATTTGTGTGTGGACTAAAAGAGAGGTGATGAGCACTCCTTACTATGCAGTCAAGATGGAATACACCTGCTTGTGCCAATGGCTGACCAACATAGTCATTGGGAATGCATGCCTTGTCACTCTCATCACTTGAATTAGGAGGTAGCTCACATCTTCGATTCTGAAGGGCTGATTGGGTAGATGCTCTCCAAGTCCTCTCTACGAACCCAATAGCAAAGTCCCTATCTGATAGTAACTGGAGGTATTTTGACTTAGTCCCCTCTAGGGCACGCATGATAGTTTGCAGACTAGATATGGAAGTCCCAACTACTACCTCTATCCGCCTTTCCTCCAATTGTGCTGACCACAGGAGGTACTCCACAAACTTGTGTGTGCTCTCGAAATGAGATAAGGTTTGGACAGCCCTATCCTCAGTGACTATCAGCTGTTCCTTGAGTCCTAGTGACTCATTAGGCTCAAACCTACCATCCACCTCAACCAATGCATTACTTGATTTGTTGGCAAATGTAGGAAACATGCTCCCACTAGTAGACGCTTTGCAATCCTCATGCAAATAAGATGGGACAGTGCGATGATTCGACACGCTAGTCACACAAGAATCTACATCCTCAGCACAAGACTCACCAATAGAAATCTCTACTTCGCCAATGTAGAGACTAGTACCCCTATCACGTGCAAACGCATGCACCTCATTGCTAGCTGCTCCACAAGGTGTATGCATCTCTGCCTCTGTTGTGCCTGTATCCTAAGCCCTCAACCCATAAGTACCACTCTCATCCGTAAGTGTCATGGTAGCCTTGGAAGACTGAATTTTTGTTGTGGATGAAGAAGTCTGAACCAAGCTCAACTCCTCATAGAGCTCGTCTATATGAATCTCGATTCTTGAAGACTATACGAGGTGCTCTTGGGAGAATCTTTAGCGAAGTAACCCTCAAGCTCATTAGGAAACTGTCAACCTCCTCTTTCCTTTCAATGCATCAAGAGTAGGTCTCACCAAGCACGAGTAGGTGGTATCTATCTGAGAGTAGCTGTAGGTAGTTGGTCTTTGTTACCACCAATGCCTCTTTGAGTGCATGGAAACCTACAAGGGAAAGTCCTCCTTCAAGATTGTTTTGTATCCTTGGAATCCTCCAACAATACTTTTCCATCAGTTAAAGTGTGTCATCAAAATGTCTAATGGCTGCATCAATCTGATCTTCATTCACCTTTAGTTGTCCTGCCAATTGATTGGACTCCTGAGACTCATCAATCTCATACAAATTTTCTGATTTAAGATCAATGTCGTGCAACATAAAATCTGATTTGTTTTCAAGGCTGATATCAACTTCATGAGCACTGAAAATGTCATCTTGGGGTTTTGTCAAGCAATTATCATGATGTAAGGCATTCTTGTCATCAACCTCTTTAGTTTTGAACCCCTTTTCTTCCACCTGCTCATCAAGCAAGTAGGGCCTCGACTTACCCTCACATTGTTTGAAAACACCGTGAACCAAATTATAAGCAGCTGTAGACATCACCCGTTCTTGCTTTAGAACAGCCAACAATAGAGATAAGATAGGCTAGGAAATTTCATCACTTTCAGTAATAATTGAAGCCATAATGATCCTCATGTAGTCTTGAATAGATTTATCATGTTCCTCACTGATAGAATCCATGAAAAGGAAAAACATCTGTAAAATAAGGTCATTACAATCACAGTCAATCATAACTACGCATGATTTCACCTATGCCATCAACTTTAGGACCTTGACCCTCTTCCCAAAAGAGGGACTTCTGACATCACCTATCCCACCAAAGCTTCCAATAATCAGTTGCAATACCTCCCTCATTTTGCCAACATTACAAGGAACCCGAGGAGCTGTAATCCTTATAATTTCACTGAGGAAAAGAGTAACAGTGAGCCTTATCTTCTCATTTTCGTGTTTCAATAATTCGTGCTCACCCTAGAAAGTCACTGCTGGAGTCATAGCTATCTGCAACCAATCAGGAGGTGATTGCACAACAAGACTCAAATATACTCTTTTCAGTGTGACCAAAGTAACATCCCAAGGTTGAGGTTGACTGCCAAGCTTACTACCTGTTTCGTAGAATACTCTTGTCAACCACTTTCCATCATCTGATACCAACTTTTTGTCACTAACCTCTTCCATACCTTTAAATCTGAAACTGAAAACTATGAGTGCTGTTCACTCAACAAAGAGAAGATGTGAACCTGAATGGACTGAATTTTTCTGATTGTTTTAGTTTGATAGATTGAACATTTTATCAAACTAATTCATAACAAGACATATAATGCAATGGTACTGAAAAGAAAAGATGCATACAGGTCCGATAATCTGTTTTCCCACTTCTTTCTTTCACAAATATGACTGATATATAATAAGGCAACTCAAGAATAATTCCCAGTTTCATGTACTCTCAGATTATCCAATAGACAGAGAACAGATTATAGGTATTTGTACTCAAGAAACTATAGCAGCATTAATGCTAAATGACTGTGAGAAAGCTTTAATCAAAATGCAACTACAACAGTATTAACTTTCCTCAACATATGATTGTCATACATATTATATCTAGAAATATATGACCCCAACTTCTGAGATACATCAGATATTTAGAGTTTGCAAAGTAAAAGCATGAAATACCTAGGAAGACCTCCAAAACTGATTCTGAGTGATCAACAGATTGGGATGATGACAGCAGCAGTAAACTGTTATCAACAAGAAGTTTACTTGCCCAGACCTCCCAAGCTTGTCATATTCTCCATGTAAGTTGGAAAGGTCGATTCCTTTGTCTGAATTGGAAACTTAATTCAATTTGTCTCTTCTGAACCACGTCACCCTAAGTCCTGTGACTTCTTCAAACTCATTCAAAGTTTTCTTTTATTCCCTTTAGAATTTGCGACTATCGTATTTGCCCACAACTCTTTTAAAAGGCATGCAATTATATTATTCTTGAATACCTCTTGTGATTATATCCAGCTGGCAAATAAACTGTCTTTATTTGGAATATGTCTTTTACCTTGACTCCAATTTGTCCTTTTTGCATAGTCGATTGTTGAAGATTGGCAGATCCCTTAGTATATTTCAACTCCCGTGATTTTCCTTAGTGCCTACCTTCCCAATATAATCAAACTCCAATCCTCAGGGGATAATCTTTAAATAATAATCGGCCTATAATAATCGCACTCCCGTTTTGTCTTTATATGTTTATGTCTTAGTCGCCAGGTTTATGTGTGCTGCTTGCCTGTCTATCGGGCTTCTTGAATATGCATGACTCCTTGATTTGTCTTTATTTTGGAATTAAAATCACACAATTTTGTCTTCAAGCGACTGATAGAAATGAATCGTTTTGCATTAAATCGCCTCCCTTTGACTCTTGTTTGTGTTTCCTGTGAGCGTATGTTTATCTGCTTTAAAAACTGGACTAAATTAACCTTCATAGATTCCTTGCATCAAACGGCTCCTCTTAGGACGACTGGATGCATATATACCCTCCAGAGATTCCTATAAATATTTCACGGCTACAAAATTCTAAAACAATGAAAACATAGAGTGCTCTCAAACCTTGATCAATGTTTGCAATTTCCTAATGAATTCTCAAACCCTAAGTTCTGAGAATTTTCTTTTTCCTCATAAAAATTTATTTCCAACACAGGATGGCAGGAAAACTGTGCTCTGATACTACTGAAATATCCCACCCTTGGTACGATAT
>VDFB02301450.1:0-45991 GCA_007258455.2 Sequoia sempervirens | reverse complement strand
TCTCACTTTATCTCTCTCCCTCTCTCATAGGTCTCTCCCACCCCTCCGCTCTCTCTCTCTCTCTCTCTCTCTCTCAAGTCTCTCCCACTCCCCCTCTCTCTCCCTCCCACCCTAACTAGATAACTCTCTCTCTCTCAGGTCTCTCCCTCCATCTCTCACACCCCCTCTCTCTATCTCATTATAATATATAAATATTATAATGTAGTATATAATATATAATATACTATATAAAATATATGTAGTATATAGTATATAATATATAATAGAATATAATGATATAATATATTAGTATATGTTAATATATTAAATATTATGTGTTATAAATCCATTTTTTCTAACAAAATTAGTAGGCTTGAGATTTGGCTCAGGATTGCCAAACCTGGAAAGTCAACTGAAAAAACATGTTTACAAAATTTCCTTAGTTTTCTGAAGTTCGCCCTTATGGCTGACAACTTTTTTTTTATCCGAATTTGATGAAACGAAAAGGGTTTATTGAAAAAATTGTCAAATTTCCACCAATATAAGATATGCCTTATTTTGAATTTAATTAGCCAATAGGCTATATATAGTGTGAGGTTTGGCCTAAAACCTGTCTCGCGCCTGTAAACAACTCCTAGATTGTCGTTAAACTGTGAATAGTTTGTTGGTTTGTGGTTTCCGTCGATGAAATTAGATCTCCCCGAATACATGTGTCAAACCTCTATTTTCTATTTAGAAGGCTGCAAAAATCTTGTGTTGAACTCAAGAATCCAACTCGCAAGACCTAGATATTTGCATATTTGCTTTTCACTCGTCATAAAATTAGATCTATTTATTTTAAAGAAATAGAGTAGCAATCGTAGGGAGACTGGTTTTGGTTCCTCCCATTTTATATAAATTTATTTTTTGGAAGGGTTCGTAAAAAAAAAATTCTTGCAAATTCTATCCATGTTTCCTCATCGGCATTGTTAAGAGTACAACAAAGTTTGTGTAGAATCTTGTAGAATCTTGAGGGAATTCACTTCTCATGGTTTCAATGCACGTCATCCAGGTGAAGAAAATATGGTCACCGACCACTCTTTAACTTCAATTTATATTTGGTTTGAAATCTTGCCTTTTCGGGATTTATATCATTCATCATTGAAGCCTATTCGCAGCGATTCCCACAGGGATATTTAAGCTCGCTTTTGTTCCTTTTTATTTGGAATTTCGTTACTGCAAAGGGTATTAATGCGACTTAAATTAATCCCTTCAGTAGATTCCCTTCTTGCTCATTTTCAACTCCATTCGTAAATGTTTACTATACTGCGGATGTTTTGCTATGCGATGAAGTTTTGATCTTCAGAGGTGCAAGAATTTAGTTTTTAAGCAATGTTTCCACTATTTTGTTTTTCCTTGGAGCCCTTGCTTGTAAATATAAGGTATGTGTGGTTGTCGTTGCAAGGGATAGAGTTGATTACGTGACTCTTGCAAACTTAGAAAATAAAGACCCTAGCTTAAACCCTAAAATCTATTTCTTTATTTTTTTCCTTCCTACAGGCTAAGTGCGGCTACTAAGGATTTCCATGACTCAGGAAGGGGTGAAGGCAGTCTGCAAGGTTCTAGGCAGTGGCATGATCTTGTTTGTTGTTTTCTTGTGATGCAAAGCTATGGTGTGGGCGATGGGTTATAGGCACCTCAACTACACCTTGCCTCAGCCAAAACTACAGGTGTATAGTTTTTTTTTAATTTACTGGCATGACTACTGGGCGTTGCGAGGGTTTAATGTCAATGAAATCGTGAAATTTATTCTATCGTTCTTCTAGGCAAGCATAGGTATATTTCTTTGAAACTGGCAGCAAAATCAGGGATTTATTTCTACTGTGTAATTTCATACAATTGCACTCTACCATAAATTGTAAACAAATATGTTTTATGTATATATATTTTGTATTTTTTAAAATCTTAAATCACTAATTGTATTTTTAAGTATCTACAGAGTTGATGTATATTTCTTGTCATTACTTTTTTCCAGGCTTATCCCTACAAAGAGGAAACAGAGAGTAATCTTCCTATAGCAAAATAACTTAATTTTCTCTCATTGCAACATGGTGACTAGGTAGATACTTTCTCTCTTTTTTAAAACTACAAACAGTATTTATCCTCCTCTAGCAAGATGTTCTTATGGTAACATAGTATCTTAAAATATAAAAGGAAATTTACAGGCATTATAGGAAACAATAGAGGACAGATCTACACAATAGAGTGTGCATGTAACTAAGGGAAATTATTTTAATCTATGCATATAGTCCACCCCCGTTTCAAACCATACACCATAATGGCATTTTATATATGCTCATAAGCATGTCTGTTACACAGAAGAAACCTTTTGTCTTTAAGGTCATTTTTTGTAATTCTTAAGTCAATAATAGTCTACAAAATGAAAGTACTAGCTAACAGTTACCTCCCAAAGTGTGGAGTTTGCATTGCACATCTTCATATGGTATCCTTAGAATCAGGGAAGCAATGTATCCATTCTTTCTCCAATATTATATTCCATAAGGACAACATCATTCCAATCTCGCAACCATCATTCTATACCGGTCAACTTTACAGTCAATCCTCCAAGGATTAAAAGGCCAAGGAAAATACTATATTACAACAAATGTTCATAAAATTCTACATGTTGGTTGTAAAGACAACCTCTACGGTCCAATGAATTACCAAAGAAATAAGATAGGGCTCCTCCTTTAACATGTTTATCTACCCCAAAACAAGACGTCAATAGAAGAATCACCTTGGATTATCAAAAATTCAACTACTGCAATTGTTTTTTATTAGGGTAAAACAGGTTTTGATGGGCCCCCGAAACCCAGTACAAACAGGTTTATAGGGACTTGAAACCAACCAAAGAGAGAGTTGCATAAAGAAAAATACACGGACCAACAACAACCATAAAGAGAATGACAAGACTAAGTGAGCTACACTAGACAAGACAAGAACGGGCCTAAAACCTAAAAACAAACAAGTTTTGACAGGGACCTAAAACCCTTAGATAAACTTGAACATCGCCTAAAACAGCCAGGTGTCAGCAAACTAGCCTCTCAGATCATTCAAATCTAAGCCCAAAATAGCAAAGAACATAGTGGTGTAAACCACCAACAAGACCCAATTACCAAGCAAAACCACTAAGACCAAACACCCCACCTCAATAGGGGCTTTATGATCCACAACAAAAAACTGCAAGAAATCAACTTCCTTGCAGCACAAAGTCACCTGGTAATAGGAGACCAACTCCATCTCCACCTCTAAAGGAGTGATCTCCCCTCTATTGGAGAGGATGATAGGATCAGCTAGACCACTGCAACCAGAAATCGCCAACACCCTCAACCTCCACCTCCATAGGAGAACCGTCCACCTCAATAAGAACAACAACTGAGGGAGGTCCACCTCCATACGACCTGAGGGGAAAGCCAACACAGTAGCCAAGCAAGCGACCATAACATCCTTCAGAAAACCCTACACCAAGAATAACACCATTTGGGGTCTAGGAATAAAAATTGAGAACCACCCAGCTAAGAGAACAAGGCCACAACTGGTTTGAATAGATTCCAAAACAACATGAGCTTTTGGCCAATAAATCACTAGCAGAAAAGAACCTAGAGCACACACCACAACCAAGCAAAACTTCAGTAGCAACCTCAAACCCAAAACATCTAGCTCCATCACCACCTCTATAAGAATGTGATCAAAGAACCCTTATGAAGAAGGCATGCCAGAAGCAACCCTAACCAAAGAAAATAACTGGGGTAGCAAAACAAGAATGACACTCAACCCAGTCAAAAGCACCCCACCAAAAACAGGGGATAAACATGACCATCAGCTCCAAAAGAATCTTAAGAGCACCCATAAAATGATGGCGTAGAGACAGCTCGTCCCAAAAAATGAGACAAAACCCTAGGAGAGAAGAAACAAGTTCTAAGCCCTTGAGACACACTAACTGCCAAAGTAGACCAAGAATAGCCTCCAAAGAGAAATACCCAAAATAAACAACCAAGCATCCATAGGTCAAGAGCCACACCAAACTAGGATCAAGAGCCAAGAAACGGAAGCTATCCCAGTAGCCACAAAGCAAACCACACACAGAAGAAAGATGGGACCAAAAGAGCCATCGAGCCAACAAACCCATGACAGTCCAAGCAGAGCACGTTTGGTAGAAAACAAACACTCCACACAGCCAAGAGAAAAAAAAAAGTAACTACCCCCCACAGTCACAAAGACCCCTCCAAACATAGGGCAAGACTAACGCCAAGGATAAACCTGGACGTAGCACCACAAAGACAGATGAGTACAAGAGGGTCGCCATTGTAGCCCCAAGCAGCAAAGAATAGCCAACGCCAGCCAAAAGCAAGTCCCACCAAAGCAGGACAAAAGGAACCAAAGAAGCCGCCTACCTTGGACGAACATCCGCATCTAGGTCATCTGCATCACCATCCTCAGCCTCTGAGGATTTCAAACCGCTCTCCTTCATCGCGCTAGAAATTGAGCACTATATAAAAGTAGTGAGATTCCAACTACTGCAATTGTTTGTCACTAACATCAATCGATTTTCTTTCTTCCTTGTTGCCTTCCTTCATCAACAAAAAACAAAGTGTGTTAAAATAGTTTACATGGACTATATATATATTGTACATTACAAAACTTTTCTTGCCTGAAATAGGAAAAACTCGATTTTTTTAGATATGTTTAGGTAATGTGTTATCCTTAATCGATTTTCTTTCTTCCTTATTGCCTTCTTTCTTGAACAGAAAACAGAGTACGCTAAACTATTCTACATGAACTATATATATATATATATATATATATATATAGGAAAAACTCATTTTTTTAGATATGTTTAGGCAATGTGTTATGCTTGTGTTGTGGGTTGAGGTTTGTTTTATAAGCGTGTGATGGCTTATAGACAATGCGTTCTCATGTTGGACTTTACCCTAAATTTGTTCTCGTAGAATGGGGTTGCTCCCAAATACTTGTTTTGAAAGGTATGGGGAAGTCAATACTCCTGCTATCTACATATACTATTTCAACATTCAAGCTAAAAGTTCAGGCTTTGGCGTTAGTTGCTTTCAAGATGCCCTTTAACAATATTGAAACCAACAAACTTTGCTTCACTATTTTTTATAATGTTTCTTTCAATCCATATACTTCTCAATTTCACCATAACTCTATGTTCACAAGAAGTAAATGTTTTTTTTCTTCCAGTCGAGGCAAAAACCCAATTTGGAGTATGAGACCTATTTTAGATGCTCACAGTGTTGCCATTTTTTCCTTTTACCTTAGATATTTGAGTAACCAAACTATCTAGTCAATGTCTACATAACATTAAGTCCTAAATTATGGGCATTATTATTAAGAACCAAGTTCAAATCCCTTTTATCATTAATTTGTTTTCTTTCAAATTTTTTTATTTAGTTTTGTTAGGAGGTGTTCCAAAAGCATTTAATAGTACATATTTAATGCATAAAAACTAATAAGTGATGAAAATCAGTAATAATAATTGTGACCATTGTAAGCAGGACCCAGTAGTGTCCACTGTATCATGATTGCATTTTTAATGGAGTATAAGTTTTTTAATGGTCGTTGTTGCAGCAGTCGCGTCTACTGTCTTGGAATTTTTGGCCCAAACGAGCGGCATTCAAATTAACACTCCTCAGCAAGGGTGAGTTTACAGCTCTGAGTTTTTTATGGAGATCCTTTTAGCTATATGGCTTTGAAATTAGTTTTGTGGGTAGATCATTTTGTATTAGATTTGTGTATTGTAGGGGAAAACAGGCAATTTGGAGAGACACCCATGTGAGGAATTGCAATGCAAATTATGTAATGAAGATAGGTTTGCATTGAAGTTTGATGGGCTTCACTTTATTGAAACTCTCATAACTGCTCACAAACAGGGTTTCTAAGGTTTCAACGGAATCTTGTTTTGTTTTTGGTTTCATGGGGGTTGTTCTTATGGGATTTGGATTTGGTTTTGGCAGGTTGACTAGATGAGAAAGTTAAGACTGAATTTTTATCTCCAATTTAATATTTGTGGGAGTAATATTGCTACCATTCTTAATTCGTTGGTTCGCTGATTTTTTTAGAAGAACAACGGATGAAGGGTTTGTATTTGGGGATCAAAATTTTGAGTATGTATTTGTACTATTAGAGAGGTTGGGCAAGGCAACGACAATAGTTGTAATCTTTAAGATTTCTAAGAAATCTTTGCATTGCGTTATGACACATTTGTATGTGTTTGGGGTGTTAGTTTAATGTATGGTTCTATTATTATTGGGTTAGATCTCTATTAATGAATGTATTATTCTATTTTCCTATGTTTTTTTAAGATTGACCTTCATTACTGGAGTTTTAATGCACCAGGAAGTGTAAAACTGCTTACCCCACTCCTTGTAAATTGTGTAGGTTATTTACGTGCTTTGGGAATTCAAATATCCTTTCATATTGGATTCCCAGTTCACAAAATTTCGGTTCCAGCTAATCCCAAATCCTCTAATATAATATATTTCCATCTTAGTAGTTGTGTTTTATAAATTTGCTTGTCATTTTACATGTTTCAGATCTAAGAAATTCTAGAGGAAAGCATTTTTGTGAAACCATTTTCTTGATTGTTTGTTAGAGTACGAAGCCTAAGGCTTGGACTCATTCTTGCAGATCGCACAAATAAGTCTCTCTTAATCACAAGAAAATCAACCACCCAAAGTCTTCTTTATTAAATGGATTCCTCAAAACAACAATGAATTTGATCTGATTCACGAAAAAGAGAACAGTAAGTGACATAGTTAAATCCAATCTTCTTTGTTTGATTCTTTACATCTCCATTTTATTTTAGGATGCTTATAATAGCTAGGAGTTGAGAGACTTTCTTACTGTCTGTAATTGATATAAAGAGTTTTATGGAACTATTGTGTATTAGGAGCGCTAAAAACAAAGGGTTCTTCTACCTGCAAGCAAAAAGGAAAAAAACGTGAATATTGTTTCTAATGTATTATGTGTTTCTCTCCTACAAGTCAAGATTCATCGCCGGGAGTTCTAGATGGCAGTGGCTAAAGAGAGGGAAACATGGTGTTCTTATATTTTTCTATCAGTGTAACCCTTGCACCCCTTCTGGTGCAAGTGCTAGTAGATAAAAATATTCTATCTGCAATATTTCACATATTATTATTCTGTGTGAAATATTTGATATTAATATCAGCCAATACTAAAAAAGAGATAACATATCAAAAACGTTGATAAAACTACTAGATTTTTTAAAATAAGACACACTCTCTTTTAAAGAAAATTTAACCTTAGAGATAAGTAACAATGAGAGGGAGGTGGAGGAAGGGGAATCAATGGGAGATGATAAATGTGGGAAAACCAAAAAGAATGCATCTCTGAAAACGAATATGCCATCACATTAAAATAAAGCATATGTTGAGTAATCTTCTTGGAAGAAAAGGGTCTATGTAATAATAAAGTATATGTTGAGTAATCTTCTGGGAAGAAAAGGGTCTATTTAATAGGAAAGTGTGGAGGATTATTTTAGCAATATGCTGTGATTGATATTGTATTGGGCTTTCTTTTCTTTTCTAGGCAGGGACCCATAAAACCCCACTAATTTATCCAGAAAACAATAGGGATACACTAGGAAATGATAAACAACTTAGGGAAATAGAACAAACCACAGGAAACTTTGATACCACAGAAGGAATATGAGTATTAACTGTAAGAGAAGAAATTGGAGTTGAATCCGCAGTTGCTAATAAAATAAGAGGAGACATTGAAATACTTGGAGATACTTCAATTGGGGAGATATATATTACCTGATTCAATTGGGTAGGTAGCCCTAAACTCTGTGTTGACAGTGAAATAAGCAGAGGAATAACAACTGTAGCAGTCATTTCTACACTAGTTGAAAAAGTAGACAAAGTCATCTTCTGATGTCAATGACAACGTAATGGCTTTCTCTGTTTGTAAACCAATCACTGCAGACAGGATGTCTCTCCCTTTTCCTCCATGAATTCTACTTCAGAGATTACCTGGACCTCTTCTTCCATTCTCCCTTCTTCTCAGACCAGCCCTCATAATTAACAATGGGAGACATCTAGCATAAGGCCCACTCCTCATCAGCCTCTGTTCAAAGCCCTAGAGGTGGTAGTGTTCCTTCAGAAGTTGTTAAACATTTCTTTGGATCGATGGGCAATGGTTGATATAGAATATTAGGGAAATCCTATTCTGCTAGTCTGGGGCGAAACTTTGCAAAAAAGTTGATCAGATCTCCTGAAATAAAGTCCTAAAATAGTGAATCCATGACACAATGTTTGAAAACATTTGCCAGTAAATCTATCCGAGATAAAATGTTGAATTTCATTGCTGCTCTGTGTAAATAGAATTTGTTTTGTTTTGTTTTGTCAGCCCATGTCACTCTATATTTGTGTGCTAAGCACACGCTTATGTCCTCTCTATAGTTCTTGAAATGGTGATATAGATTATTGATAGATAATTTTTGGATTTGATTGTGTAAAAATTTCTGGATCTAAAATGTTGATGCAAAATTCTCACAATCAACTATAAAAATCATCTAACAGTAATCAATATGGATTGTAGAAACTTAATATCATTAATGATGATATAGAACTTTGAAATCCTTCTTTGTCTCAATTAAATTGTTATGTACCCCTTTTGGTCTACAAGATCTCTTCTTTGCTACTTGTGACTGTGTACTAGAATTTCTCCTGCATATAAGTAGCCTGTTTATTAACTTCAAATCTTCAAAGATTTCCCATAAACCAAAGTCGAATGAATCTTGTGACAAGACATTAAATTGATTAAAAAAACTGGGTTACAATAAATTAGGAAAAAAAATTACTCATAAGACTTTATTTGATAATCTGATTTAACAGGTGTTGCAACATGATTCTCATTAATTTCAAGATGGCTTAAAATGTCAGACCACCTTGATTAATGAATCTTATATCGTTTATTACAAAGATGACATATGGTGAAGTCTGATTAGTCCAGAGAATATTGTTGGTGAAAGACTTTTAGAGAAATACTTGGAGAAATATTTCAAAGCCATTTTTTAATCGATAGTTTGGAGCAGTCTATCACAACTGGAAAACCCCATTTTTAAAAGAGTGTTTAATCATCTTAAACATATTCGAAGTTTCAACATATTTTTTTTAAGAGGACTAATCTTAATAAAAACTTATTTGAATATTTTAAGAAGTTTTAGATAGAAAATAAATTAAATTAGATTTAGTGATTATTAGATTCGGAGTTATTTCTTGAAAAAATTCACAAAAATCTAAGGACTCCAATATTCCAAGAGTTCCTAGAGAATGGAATTGGGTTGCGGATTGTTTTGCCAAATGGGCTTCCGATCATTTGTAGAATTGGAACATTATGGATAGGGGACAATTACCCCCAGATTTGTCACAGCCACTTAGTGGAGATTGACAGGGGTGTGCAATGCCCTTGCTTTGTATTGCTTTATTTTGGTTTGAATAAATTTTTACCCCTCTTTTAGTTTAATATTCCAAGAGTTCCATCCATGGCAAAAAATAATTATATGAATTTTATTGGATTTCAGAGCACTAATACAATAATAATATTCACTTATAATTCATAGCATTCAAGACAATACATTTATAGGACTAAGTCGTTCCTGAATTTTCTCTCATAGGGTTCTCCCTAAATCTAGAATTAATGAGTTGTTAAAACAACTCACAACAAACACAACAATATGAGCACTAAACATAGATTACCAACAAATTTCACCACCAGATCAAATACAAAAGTCTCAATGAGGACAAAATAGTAAAACTGACTATAGCCAAGACATTTTGAAAACTTGTAGGACCAAAATTTTTTAAGACAATTCAAGTAAGCTTATTTTTGTTCCAAAATTTAATGAAGAAATAATATACATTAATACAAGGTTAATCTAACTCCAAAATGAACTTAAATAAAATCCAAAGATTAACACCATCATAAGCTAAAAATTTAAAAGTGCATAAATAATAGAGTTTGTTTCAATTGATCAAAGCTTTATTGTGCAAAACAAATCTGAAAAGTGCATAAATAATAGAGTTTGTTTCAATTGATCAAAGCTTTATTGTGCAAAACAAATCTGAAAAGCATTCAAGTGGGTATTAAAAAATTTATTAGGCACCAAACTTAACACATTAAGATGTTAGAAAACCAAAAGAGGATCCCTAATTTTTTGAATAAAAAATAGGGCGTGTTGCACAAGCAACAACACCCCTCCCATTTTCCCTTAATTTATCTTCTCAATTGTTACTATCTCGTAAACTTTTCATGCCTCCTCTCATGGTACCCCTCTCATTTGTTAACTTACATCCCCACCTTTATCTCCCATTCACACCCTCAACCCCACCACATTCATCCTATTCCTTTCCCCCCTTATATTAGGACTCTTATGTCCTAACTCTTTTACTATTATGAACATTGTAATAGTCTAGTATGGTTATTAAATTATATTATATTATAGATTTATCTCACTTTGGTTGTACCTCCCAAGTCACTTCTTGTGACGACTTTTATGTTGATGTTGTAATAAAACAAAGATGATCTTAGACTCATATTTTGTAACAAATAATTGCTTTCAAAAAGGTTGTCCCCTCAAACAAATTGTAATGCTTGTTCTTTGTTTATTAGTATAAGTGCATTTGCAACTATTTGCTAAGTATTCAAATGTTTGTCATGTTTGATAATTTGAGATCCTGAAAAGTGGTATCAAAAACCTTTCTAGGATTGTATTCTATAAAAACAACAACAATTTAGTGGATTATTACAACTACCCACAATATGTCCTCACCTCACCCTTACATGGATTTTGATTATGAGGATGTAGTGAATGTAGTGATGTACTAACCATTTTTATCCTTTTTTAAGTAATGTTCAAGGCTAGAAACTTCATGTTGAGAGTTCTAAAATATCCTCAAACAACTATCATTTTTGGCTAAGCACGCATGATTATTGTATGAAGTGAGATGGGAAACGACTATCATTTTTGGCTAAGCACGCATGATTATTGTATGAAGTGAGATGGGATTTGACTCACCAATATATAGGCCTCATTAAACATCTATATAAGGTCTTGAGCTTCCACATACCTTGTATGTTGGAATACTCTATAGGTTTAGGACAAGCCTCACCATAAGAAGTCATCCACAATCTAGAGTTTGTAGTGCATTGGTTAACAGTTAGCACCAAGAATTTAATCTCTTCATACCTCTAAGACAAGATAATGTGGCTATGGGATGGTGGAATGTAGTTAGAGCTCTAAAATATTGATTCAATTCGCTATTTATGAATGACCAAGCATATCAAAGAGCCTATAGACTAGACACGCCCTAGCCTTATAGTTTCCCTCTTAAATCCTAATTGTGAACATATATTTCAGCAAAGACTAGTAATTCCAAGTAGCATTGCACAAATTTAAATAGATATTAACAAAATTGACCAAATGCACACAAATCCAATATGATCCATACATATCTAGTCTAATTCACGTCTTTGAGTAGATTTGTCCAACAATATAGTGGGTCAATGGGTTGTTGCATTTTGAAAGAAGTGCTAATTGCATGGCAGTGGCTTGGCTCCTATATGCAGCTAGTGTGAAACTTTCAAGCCCAATTTCTCTCAAACTAGAGGAATGTGACAATTTTGTCTAAAAGTTCAACCATGGGTATTCTCTAAAGAAAAAAACCTAGGTTGTTTTTTCCATCAATAAGGTACCTATACTATTGTGATCATCTTGTCAAGCTAATAATTTGATACATAACTGTTATACACCTTTTAATAACCTAGGCAACTCAAAATGTTTGATAAGCTTTGTTCTTAGGATCTCACTTTGGCAAAACTTGATGCAGAACTCAAGTTCATCAAGGACTCACTTCTAGCCTTGCAACAATTAAAAAGGCTCAATGGGATTAACAAAAATTAGATCACATAGTAGGTCTCAATAGTCAAAATTATGAAGTGTATGTGTCCCTTTCACAACTACAACCACAAGGGCTACATAGTGGCCAGCAAAATGCCTTTGGACACAATTATGGTTCCAACACTCCCACCTTTGGAGGAAGGTAACACTTTTGAGGGGCCACCACAACATACACACAAATTTGATGGGGATAAACCCACGAACTAGATATACCAAGCAGAACAATACTTTACACAAAATGAATCCAAATGTGACAAAAGGTTTCCATCACCTCATTCATTTTAGAACATGATGCCATTCAGTGGTATGGATAGTTTGCAAACAAAGTTGGATCACCAACTTGGGATGAATTTTGCGAAGGTCTACTAGTTCAAGTTTGTCTTAGTACTTGCAGTGACTTCATTAAAGCATTAACCAAGCTATGAGAAACTAGTTCTTTCTATGAGTATTAAACATAGTTCAAACATCTAGTCAACTCAATAGAAGGATTTAATAATGCTTTTTTAAAAATTGTTCCATAAGTAGCTTAAAAGAGAGCATTTGAGCTGAGGTAAAGATGCTTAACCCAAAAGACATGACAGAAGCCATTAAGTTAGCCAAGTTGGTTAAAGACAAATTTGTCACTCAACACCATACATATAAACCTCCATAACTATTAAGTAAATTGTCTACTTAATCCCCAATACATCAACCACATAAGCAACACTTAAGCGATGTTGAGATGAAGGCTTGTCGTGATAAGAGGTTATCCTACAATTGTAATGAAAAGTACTCACTGAGTCAAAAAAGTGGAGTGGAAATTCTATAGATATTGGAAGTGATTTACCCCTATCTTTAAAGACTAAGTGCAACCAACGGTCACTGACATTGAAGACAAAGAATGTGTGCCAAATGATTCTATCCTAGATATGTCAATGCATGCCTAAACCAAAATAACCAAACCCCAAATAATAAAGGTTAAGAGGTGCTTTTGAAAACAACCGTGTGGTGCCCATAATTTATTGGACCCTCAAGTAGCTAAACAAGTAGATTGTTATTGATATCCATGCTCTAGTTTCAAGGTCATGTAGCTAATGGGGGAAAATTAGCATACAAGAAGAAATGCAAGAATGTCCAAATTTCAGTGAGCAAAAACATTTTGAAATCAAATATGTTCATCATTCCACCAAGAAATTGTGATGCAGTTCTAGGGGCACTGCAGTTATGTATACTTAGACCCAACCTGTAGGACTTCTCGTAAATGAAGATGCAATTTATGACCAATGATCAAAATTAGACTCTCATAGAGCTAAATGCAGGTCCCATAAACCTCATCAACTCTTGTCATATGGAGAGCTTATTAAAAAGGTATCTTATGGGTTTATACCCCAGCTGTGTTTTCTACAACTCAAAATTGGGTGCTTGGTTCAATCATCAGAGTCGCACAATCTTCTCACCAAACATGCCTCAATATATGTGGAGCCAAATCAATTACTCATTTGATATTCCCATTATTATGAAATTCACAACTGAAATTTTGATTCCTAAACTGTAGTTTCTCTACCATTTTAAAAAACGATTCTAAATCATACATCCTATTAATTCTCCCTCTTCATCCACAAGTAAAGTTGCAATTCATAAAGAGAAATTTCTCCAATATTATAGGAGAAAACTCTAAACTATATGATCTATTAATCAAAAAATTGGATGAGACCACCTACTTTTCCAAAAGTAAAGCAACAAACAACTCCATGGAACCATGCTACAAGACTTTCAACCTTGTTTCTAGGTTGAAATAAAAAATCCATAAAACCTAATCTACAAGTGAGTGAATGGTGACATTGCTATATAACTAAAATCGGCATCCTTACATCTGCAGCAGCCAAATCTGACATTGGAGTCCTGAATCATTTAACCTATCAAATCAGTAAAGCGCACATAAAATATGCTTTAATGTCATGTTTTTTAATGCCATCCACATGAGCTCTCGACCACCTCCACAGCCCACCTTTGTAACTGACTTATCATTGATTAAAAATCATGATCACGATGTCATAGCAATTTGCAAAAAGGCATTAGCCATAAATTTGCATGTAAATTAACTGGCTATATTAGCCGTTATGTACATTCCAATACAGACAGTAACAAGGTCAACTGCTGGTGTCACATTCCCCCTCAGTGAACTGTTAACATCGACTTGCACAAGGATTGGTTCTTCCTTCATTAGTTCCTCCTGTTCAAGACTCTCCCAGTCTTCATATGCATCTCCATCTTTTGCATTCTCCCAGATGACATTACAACATGTTTTTGCATATCAAATACAATGCCCTTCACAAGTTTAAATCAGTATAACTCTATAATTAGTGTCTTATATAATGACGGATAATGTTGGAGTTCAGTAAAACCAAGATTGTCATTGAAACATTCAGGTAGCCTTTAATTGCCTTAGGCACTGCATCACAGCAATCCTTGTACCACAGACTCTATGGAAATAAAGAGGACCAACCTCAATGAGAGTTGAGCTATGTAAAGGTTGTTGCTACCCCAATTTTCTCAGACTGAAATCTTTAATATTATATAATTATTCTATAGCAACCTTGTTTTTGGCAACAACACTCTTTCTAATCCCTAAAAATCCCCTTTTCCCTTATCTGAAGATTATGTTTTTTTCTCGTCAGAGCTCAACACAGAATTGGAAATTGTACCCCAAAAGAACACCACAGTCAAGAGCTACCAAAAACAAGTCATAAAAGGACGTGCCCTTTTTTCTTGCCTTCAATGCTATAGTGGTTTTCCAATAAAAATCGTTTTATCAACCAAGTGAAAGCAAGAGTAAGGGGTGCCAATTAAAAGAGACATACAATGCATTGAGTGTACATAGAATTAATAAAACTGGTTATATCCAAACCTGGCTCTTAGTTTGAATTCTAAGGCTGGGAGTTCAAAACAGTAAAGAAGCACACCCCTCGGTACAGGCTAGTTTAAAAAAATTATAACAATATAAAATAAAATATACAGGTTCTTGAATACTTAAAATGATTAAAGAAAACTATTAAAAAGCTAGCACCGAGAAAAGAGGGACTTTTCACATTAGATACCCTAATTACTTAGGGATATGACAGCTCCCTCAAAAAGGGACGGGCTTTCATTTTACCTTGAAAACATCATCAGATTTGACGGCCCTCCCTGACTCTTTTTTTTGTGAGAGTTTTGCTAATTCAGTTTGTCATTGTTTTACATGCTGTCTGAATTTCTTTTCAGTAATAAAAGATTAAAAAACAAACTTCGTACCAGTTTCAAGTATCCAGTTTACCAAGTTGTTTGTACTTTGTTTCTTCGGTTGTAATCAAAAAATTTCAGGTATCCAGTTTACCAAGTTGTTTGTACTTCGTTTCTTCAGTTGTAATCAAAAAATTTCAAGGGTGTACAAGAAGATTAAAAAACAAACTTCTGTACCATTTTCAGCTATCCAGTTTAACAAGTTGTTTGTTTCTTCGGTTGTAATAAATTTTTTTAAGGTTGGTTAAAAACGCATTTACTCAAAAACAAAGTTGGAAAAATGTTCATTCATGCCAAAAGCAGTATAATAACGCTAATCTATCACCCCAAACAAATTAGTAACAGTTAAGCAATGACTGTAAATAAAACAGGTTTACTGTTTTATCATGGATTAAGCATTGATTTAGGTGTTTGAAGCATACTACAAACTGCATCTAAGGGAAGCAATTGACGGAAAAGCCATTAGAGCCCTTAGCTGTCATGAAAGCACATTCCATTCGTAACAAGCCAGATATAGTTTACTCATCTATTACAATTAAAAAATTCAGGTGGTATGGTATCTGAGTTTTAGATAAAAGCTAAACCGTCTCATGTAGATAGGATAAGTTATCAAATTATAATGCCTTTGTCCAACATACTTTCTAGCTTGTCCTAGAATTATTATTCAATTTCTTTCCTGCAATGAACTAAAACATCTTCAATATCAAATAACAAGCTCCCCCACAGGGTTGGAGTCCAGTTGATGAGCAAGCTGCACTCACAAGAAGCCCAGCATAGTTCAATTCCTGCTGGGTCCAGCTGGGGCTGCCTTCATTTCCCAGGTTACTTTAAGAAAATGGATTCCACCCACCATAGCCTTGAAACCAAATGGGTAAATACTTTCGTTACCCAAAAGAAAATCACAAGCTACACTCCATCATTACATACAACTTACAAAATGTGCAAGATAAGTGCATTGATTACCAAAAACAAGATAAAATTAAACGCAGCAGGTTTACTTGCAGTTTATTACAAATGACTTTAGGCTTACTAGGAACTTACTGTAAAATGCAAAGAGAAATGTATCACAATTTAGTATAATCTGTAAGTTTGTTCAGGCAAAAACTGAAAGAAAATCTTTGGCATAATACTTTCCACAGAAAAGACTTGTTAACCTCAAAACATAGGTCATCAACAATCATACATCACGTAGAAGAGCTTCTGGAAAAATACTGTGTTAATTTTTTAATCATACATAGTAAAAATTATCAATGCAGCAAGCTCAGTTTGAACATTTATTAAAGCTATATACTCTAGGGCAAGATTAAGCTTCTGAACACCAAACAGGAAGTCAGATTGAAGAACTTGCTTGAATAAACAGAAAAAATTACAGTAGAGAGTACTGAGATTATGAATTGCTTATAAAAAATTCTTGCTCATTCAGTCTTCTAAAAATATACCGCTTGTGTTGATTCTATGTTGTAAGGTCCATAATTGCACTGACAATATCTCCATCAGCAGCCTTCAATGCTTTAACAGCCTTAGGTCTTGAGACTCCAGCCTGAGTCATAACTAGTTCAATATCCTTTGGCTCAACACCAGTTTCATCTACATCCTCTTCCTCTTCCTGGGCAGCAGTAGATGATTCTGGTTTAGCCATTACATGGCTCAAATCAGGAGCCTTAAATTGCTCAGCTGCCTGTGTCTGCAGCTGTGAACTCAGATCCTCAATCTTAGCCTCACCAAAGATTATGTATGTATCTGATGCTGGACTTTTGAATACATCGGGCTTTGAGATGACAAATAAGATCTGCAAAGTCAGACCAGCAAAGAAGTAAGGATTACTAGAAAAGAAACAAATTTTGGATGGTGAGAACATAAAAAATATTCTTTTGACACAGTAACCATCCATCCACTTAGAACAATAAATGGAATGAAAACCAACATTTCTGCTTTTCTTTACAGTAACCCTGGTGACGCCAGTGATTGGCTTCATTCCAAGCTTGAGCATTGCTTTCCGACTCTTCTTCTCACTCCTACTTTGCTTTGATTTTCCATTCCCATCACCACCTTGCTCTCCTGCAGGGTGGTTAGGGATTTAAGAATGCTGAACTTAAACAGAAGAAAACATTGAAAATAAAAAAACATGTGATGACTAGGAAAGGCTTCCACAGAAAATACATAATAAAGTCATTACAAGAAACCAGAAAATAAATGAAACACCACCTTGAGCATCATCCTCATCTTTGTCATCGTCATCATCTTCATCATCTTCATCATCATCATCCTCTCTATCATCTTCTATAATAGGTTCATCTGACTGCAAAATGAAAGATAATTTTCCACTGAAAAACTTGGTAAAGAAATGAGTGTACAGAACAAAAAAGAGACTTGTGTCAGTTATGAATTCAATCTTTTCTGCCTATGTTTCAATAAAAAGGTGAAAAATAAGTTGTCAGTAGTAAGTACAACAGAAAATAGTTACCATCGCAAAGATCATCAACTACATCTTCATGGTTTTCTAAATTTGAATTATTGCAGAGAAAAATGTAGGCTGTGTTTAGCAGCTCACTTGATGTTCATCAAAATGAATTATAGAGGTCATTTGAGCCTAAAATAAACAGAAGCCACAGGCTCGACTCTCAACACTGTAAAGATTCAAAATCCTACTAACATAAATATTTCATAAACTCTATACATGAAAAAATAAAACAAAGAATTAGAATGTCATAATTTAGTATACACAATGTTAAACTAAAACTCATAACAAGAATGCCATAATATAGTATATAGTATATACAATGTTAAACTCTGTAGAATAATTGATGTTTTATTTTGATAACTGATATCCACATGATATCATACAACCTTTACCAGTTCATTGAGTCAAAAACATAAAAGAAAATAAACTTTATAGTTGCTTATGTTTAACTTTAATTATTTGCCAGGCTTCCTTTCTCCATGCTGCAGTACCAACAGTGGCGCATTTCTACTCAATGCTTCTCAAACATTCCACTGTAATTTTACCTGCATATATGCCTGTCTCCATTGCATACCTTAACAAAAGTTTTGAGGGATTTCTTTTATGTACCTATTTTATTGCTGTGTCAGTTGTGGAAATGGATTTCTTCAGTTTTTAGAGTAACTTCCAATAATTGTTTAGATCTTTTTCTTGAAAATATGAATATTCGTTGTTTATAAAGATTGCTTCTGTTTACTTTTGAATGAAACTACCAGTTATAGGATCTGATGCATACTTCCTGAGAGAAGGGTTGATTGATGTGCTTTGTATGTATTTTCATGATTGCCCCTTTTCCAAAACAAACAATAATTAAGAGGTGGACCAGTACCCAAGAAAAAATGGGGATTTATTTGTTAAGAATAAGAAGTTAGACCAAACTTTTGCATTCCTCCAGTGAATTGTAAACTACAAAATAAACAATGATAATAGCTACATTTAAGGAAAATTTTCTTAAGTTACTGAATAAGAATTGAGTACAGATACGTATACGTGGATATGGTATACCAGTATAGCAAAAAAATAAACAGGGCTGGTTAAGTTTCTGGGTACGTATATATAAAAAACATACAAAAATTATAAACATATACATGTCTGCAGCCTCAAACTATAATATATTAATAGTATATCAATATAAAGCTAATACTATATTAATTTTTAATTTTTTTCTTTTAAACTATATTGATTCAAAAAAATTAAACAATACCATATCAATATCATTTATTTTTTAACCAAATTCAAAAAAGCTACATTAATAATATACTATCTATAACATATAAATATTGAAACTTATATCGAAAGTATTTATATCAATATTGTGCAAACCATGCTATCTATAGTAACTAATATCTATATTCTATACTATACGACTAAGTTACCGGGTTCGCCCCTGGGAAGCCTGGGTTCGATACGGGTTCGATACGGGTTCGAAATTCGGGTCCGGTTCGACCAAATTCGCTGTGGGTTCGAAAAACTGACTGTGGGTTCCGCCAGGGTTCGGAACCCTGACTGTGGGTTCGACCAGGGTTCGGTTTTTTCGAATCCGGTTCGAACCCGGGCAGAATTTGCACCCAGGCAGACTTTTCCAATGCCTTTTTGCATTTTTTTATTATTTTTTTGACTGTTTGTTGACTTTTAAAGACTATTTTATTCCCTCTAACCCTAATATTTGCCTCTTTGGGTCTCTAATAGATTGATGCAGAAATACACTTAAAGACTATTAAAGACTATTTTAAAGACTGTTTGTTGACTTTTAAAGATAGTTTTCCTACCAGCCTGTTGGGTCTTTAATAGATTGATGCAGAAATACACTCCATATGCATCCAAGTGATAGAATAAACAAGTGCTATCAGATAGAACTCAAAAGGCCACAATTTCAATGTTTGGAAAATACAGAAGGATTTCCATTTGCAGATTTGGAAGTAGAAGAAATTATGGCAAACAAAGATAAAAGAAATTCACATGAGGACATTAATATAGAGCAGCAACTAAATGCACTTATACAGGGACAGCAGCAGTTGACCAAGTTATTGACACAAATGTTAAAAATATGAACAATGATGCAATTAACTCTGCAAACAACAACAACAATAATAATACCAGAACAATAATAGGATCAGTAACTAGACCCCTGATGCCTAAATTTTGGATAGAGCAGAAGACCTAGATGGTCATAGGGACAAAAGAATGTAGGACAGAGCTATTTGGACTACCTAAATGAGTATAGATCTCTTAGGAATAATCTCATGAAACAATGTCTTTTACAAATTTTCCAATTGAAGCTAAGAAACAGACCCAAGAAAGAGAGAGGAACCCACAGCTAGGACTTACAATGAAGGTTAGGCAAGTTGTGCATACCTACTTTTGACAGCTCAAACAAATGCACAACAAGTTCTTAGATCTAAAATTTGGATACATACTTCTCCCCAAATCCTATGTTTGAAGAGGAAGCGATAAAATATGCCAAATGAATCTATATCATGGCATTTGAGTATAAAGTGGTGGTGTATTTTTGCTATGTTATTTGACTATTAATATGGTGGTGTATTCTTAACTTAATTACTGCTGCAAATATGTATATATTTCTGATTTTTATATTTTTTTGTATTACCCAACCCAACCCCAAAAAAAATTTTTACCGAACCGGCAAACCGGGTTCTCGAACCCGAACCCGAACCCAAAACTGAACCGGTAACTTAGTATACGAAAATAAATATGGTATAGTTCATATTTTGTCTTTAATATGTCATACTTCAAAGCATTCGAGTCAAGAATAAAGTTAAAAGCCTAGTCTTGTTACATTAAGTCAAAGTTAAAATTATGTTCAGTTTTTTAAATGAAATGGACAGCAATGAAGGTAGCCTCACTCTAGCAGTTGTTGGGATCCAGCACCGATGCTTCCATCCTCTTCTGCAACAAGCTTTCATCCATCTCCTACCAGTTTGTGGCCATTTCATATGCAATGAATAACATGTACCTCTTGTTTTCTGACTTTATAATTTTCTCAATGCAGCTGGGCTTCACAGTTAAAATCATGTTCAGGTTTTGAAATGGAATGCACAGCAATGAAGGTAGCCTCACTCCAGCAGGTGTTGGGCTCTGAGGCCAATGCCTCTTTCTTCTTCTGCATAAATCTTTCATCCATCTCTAACCAGTTTGCAGCCATTTTGTACGCAGTGAACAACATGTACCTCCTGTTCTCTGCCTTCCTGATTTTCTCAATGCAGCTGCACTTCGCCATGCTATGCATGGAGTCATTTAGGGTTTTGCCAGTCAAAAAGCCAAATAAATTGCCTGAAAACTTCACCCAAAGCTTGGAAAAGCCAAACCCTGCCTGACTCCATGGGCAATTGGATCCATGCCCAATTCTGGTATGACTTCTACCTGGAAATGATGTATTTTCCAGTTGATTCAACAACATAGTCATTTTCGTCTCAGCTTACCAGACAGTCTAGCAAACAGGTTCACATGATATAGTTATCTTCTTGATATCCACTACACCCTGCTTTTTCCATGGTTTCTTTTCTTCCTAATATAACTTCGACTAAAATTCTCTCTTGAATATGACAGTTGCATCGTTTAGCCATAAAAATGAATACAAAATGCATTCTCTGGATTAAAGCTTAGCAAGACATGAGTTATGAGTAATAAAATTGGCATATAAATGCACAAAATACTCACACAACATAAAATGTATACTGGAGTTTAGAAAGTGATGGATGATTATCCCAGTCATAGTTCACATTCTCAGACTTGGTGGACCAGATAATTTCCAGCTCAGCAAAATTTGGCAACTTAAAAAATACTTAAATTTTTTTGAAATACTTAAATCTCTTAAGAAAAAATATTTTTTATGCAAAAGTTAGAAAATAAATCAAATGAGTTTGGTGGAAGTTTAGGGGCAATGCCCCTCACACATTCCCTGTCACAGTACAGGGCAAGGTCAGGGGTGGAGCCCCTGTCACAGAGCCCAACTGAAGGCCTTCAAGACCACATAGACATTCATGGTACATGCCACTTTCATAATTTTTAAAAAGACAAAAAACTGTATTTTTTGAGTGTGAAATTTGCATTTTGTCAGTGTTTTTCTTGTTTCATTCCTGCACATTGCAAGCTTTTCACACCAACTCACCAAGTACTTGACCATAACCTCACAAAAACTCATGGACGACTTGTCTGAAAAACTCAGTGAGTAAACAGCAGAAAAACTCAGGGTGTGAAAAATGTGGCAAGTACTTGGTGACTCGCCAAGTAGTCAAATTGCCACATTCCCAGTTATACCTAGTCTGACTGTTTTATGCAATTATGTGTATATTTAGTATTTACTGTGTGTATACACTTATATTCATAAAGTTACTCATATTGCAAGAATTATATGAAGCAAATAAGAATTGAAAATGAAAGCATGAAAATGAAGTGTGAACAGCACATATAAATATAATCAACAGAAACTTTATCCTTGAGAAAGACCGTCTGGAAAAACTCCAGCAAGTGGTGTTGTGCATTTAGTTCACCATCATTAAGAATGTAAGGTTACAAGCTCACATGACCTTCTATACAACCAACAACATATCTCACTTATCCGGTATCCCAAAAAACTTTGTTCACTGCAATCACATTCTCCAACTTTCTGCAATCTTTAACTTAACACTAGACGACTGTTGAGCTGCCTGCCAAGACTCTCTTAACCAAAGCATGCTGGAAAATCAACACATAGAGCTCCAAATTGTGAACCAACTCAAAATCCAGAATGTAAATAGACCCACCTTCCAATCTGGAGATTATTAACAGACCTGTTTAAATATGAAAAATGAAAGAGACATCCATTAGGGAATAGTGTTGTGCACTGTGCTTCCAAGGCAGTTGTCAATGGCTGCAAGGAGTTCAGACAGTCTCACAGAAGAGCATATGCATGAGCCTTGACTAGCCCAAACTATGCACATTCAAATAGCAAATTTTGAAATTTGAAGCGCACAAAGTTGGAACAGCAAATTCAACTTTTCATAGAAATGTGTATCATAGCAGAAAAATTCATTTCAGGTTCAGTTTGAGTTCTTTAGAGATG
This sequence comes from Sequoia sempervirens, assembly GCA_007258455.2. Classification (NCBI taxonomy): domain Eukaryota; kingdom Viridiplantae; phylum Streptophyta; class Pinopsida; order Cupressales; family Cupressaceae; genus Sequoia; species Sequoia sempervirens. The sequence continues at coordinate 23,209 of VDFB02301450.1, read as the reverse complement.
GTTATCTATTGGCATGGGGGTGATTGACAGCAGATGATGGCAACAGAATTACCAGCTGTTCACCAAGAGCACGCATAGCTTCCTTTAAAGCAAATACCATTTGCATACATAAAGCTCATATTATCCCAACCTGAAACTAGTTTGGACAAAATCCCAGAACTTTCAGGCTGTAGAAAAAATATATAAATGTAAGATACCACCCAATAGGTGATATGTAAAGCAAAATCTATAGGTTAAAACATAATAGGATCAAATGGCATGCCATCCATTTACCGAAAAATATTTTAGATTAAATCTCTATTAATCATATTTTTCGAGACAGGTAGTGGATTACTGATGGTCAAGTTTGATCCCTCTTGTTTTTCAGTTTTAATGTTCATGTTTGTAATGTCCTGCTTTCTATCCTACAGCATTGTCTAAAGTATACTAAAAAATAGAAAGGTACATATTCATGTAGACTCTATGTAGCAAGGAACATGGCAGACGTTTCAGACTTTTCCTAGGGCCTAGGCCATTACACAGTTCACACACACACACACACTGAGCATATGTAACAAGGAACATGGCAGTCTCTTGCCATTTCAGGCTTTTCCTAGGCCATCACTGCACACACTTGCGTGCAAGTGTGTGGCACATAGGTCCACACCTGCCCATGCTCACACACATCACACGTACATGCACCCACACATGCAGATGCACACACAGAACAGTTTCAATCACATTTGCCACTGTGTTGTCATCGCCATTACACACCCACACTTTATAAAAAACAAAAAATAAACATGCATTTGCACACAATTTCTTTCAAAAAATACACACATACACCTGCCCGCATCCACATGCACAAAAAAAAAAGAAACAGTTTCAATCCCGTTTTCCATTTTGTTGTCATTGTCATCACATTTCTTGCCATTATCTTCAACTAGGGATATACCACTGCGTTTTCCTCAAACTTGTAATTTTAAGAGCAAAGTTCACATTGACATTAATCACAAAGAAAGAGGATCCACTAAGCCCAGAAGCATCTTGAAACACGTTCCTACCAGAGAGGATGCTATCACATCAACCCACGGACTTGCATCTTAGAACCTGCTTTTGAGTTCTTATAGCTTTTTATGTGCACACTGCACGGTGTCATTTAAGGTTTCCATGTCTCACAATTGTTAACGTAGAATCAACAATATGTCCAAAAAAGATACCTTGACTTATTAGTAAATGCATTCACCTAAAAGTGAGCATATCCTGCTTGTATACCTTGCTTAGTCTGATTCCTCACACTTACAGCGAATGAAGAAAGCAGCTTCAATACCCAAAAAAAAGGTTCACAAAAAACTATTAAACTTATGCAAATTGCACTCAAATCAATTTTACAGTAAAATTTTATAATTTTCTTATTTTGCAAAACTTCTTCCAAACCTTTCCTACATAATATTGTATTGCTAATCTCAAATAGGATGAGTTCAAGTGGTAAATCACCAAAACTTTCATAACGGATTCCTGTATTCAAATTCCCAGAGGACATGTTACATGCTTAAAATGTACAGATGTTAAATCTTGAATTAGGTTTAAGTGAATTTGATGAATGACACACCCCTCAGTTGTGGCATCTGAAATGAATAACACCCCCGCAAATAGATATTAACCCAAAAAATAAAAATCATATTTCTAACATTCCAAAACCTTGTCCCTCTCCCGAACACAGCAAACTTTTTCAACTTGGTAACTATACCTAATACTAACGAAATGACACTAGATTCCCTCGGGTACTAACACTACTTAGCAGCTCCTGTGCAATTTCTAGGTCCCCTTGCATTGGGATTGCTTCCAATGTGAATGTTGTTCAAAGCATTTGATGCTTCAGTTAAACCCAATGGCATATACACCTTGTGGAGGATTTTATCCGCATTAATATCTACCTATATACTTTGCAGAGCCTGTTAAGTAGCAAAGGAAATCCAACATATGACCTCTAGTTCAATTACGATGAAAATACCTACCACTGGTCATCCAGATCCGCAACCTCCAAATAGACCCTATGTAAGCGATACCTCAAATAGTCCAACCACATCGTCATTATTGATTATGACAAACACTCGTATCAACTTGGCAATATATGACATACTAAGTCTAACATTGAATCCTTTTCATTTGATCTGTGTAAAAGTATTAAAAAACAGGATAATGCCGTAAAGGCACCAAATATGTTCCCAGTGGCTGGAAAAGATAAGCTTCACTAATCACCGTCTTGAACCCCTTCGTTTCAAGCTCGTTTTCAAATGGTAGCAACTAAATATTAATTCCAACCCACTTCATTTGAAAGATAAAAATCCAAAATAGTCACATATGAAGAATACCCGCTACAATATTTAGCCAAAACTCAATTCAGTTGAAGGCAGAAAACAGAAAAGCGGCCATAAATGAGCAATAACCAAAAATACTCCCAAACGCAGTTCATTCGGACAAATGAGACCTCAAAATAGTTATATATAAATAATACCCAAATGGTAATACCCATCTGCTAAGGCAGCCAGCGGCCATTGAAGCCAGTCTACTTCAGTTTAATAGGTGGAATCTCGAGAACAAGATTAAATAATGAAGAGAAATTGTGAAAAACATACTAGCTTTTGTTACCTCTTCAATCTTGTGTTGTTCAAGATGAGCAGCTAAGAGTTCCTCCTGAGTTGGGGCCGTCATTGTGAAGTCGAAGACACTGATCAATACTCACAACGATTCTGTGAAGGCTTCCCTCTGACAGAATGTCCTGCCTATTTTATCTTCTCATAGAACCACCTCCTTTTTCTTCAGGTAAACCTCTGCTATTAGGGCAATGGAAGGTTTAGACACTAGGATTTGCTGTTAGATTTCATCTAAAAGAAGAGCACAAATTTTGGTTCCAAACTGTAAAGAAAATTAAACTTTCCCTAAGCTTGCTTAATATAGGAATATTATTTTAGTAAAGTAAATTAAAGTGGATAAGGTTTAATTAGTTTTAGACTTGAAGCTTATCTATACTTCATCTTGGAATTAAAATAGTTGGTTGGTGTGTAATGTCTTTGTTTTTTCACTTAGTTCAATATGAGCTTTCTATTAGTCTATTCTTGGTTAGGGGATTCTACGTCATGTGATAAGAGCCTTTTTAGGGTATTTGAGTTTTCCATTGAGTTGTTATTTTTAATAATGGTTATTTTTAGTAATTTAATATTTTTAGTAAGCTCTAGTTTGGTTCTAATTGGGTTAGTTTGGAGATTTGACTCACTATTTTTAGCAAATTGTTATTTTTAGTAGGTGTAATTTTTAGCCCCTGGTCTTGGTCTTTATTCTTCCACAAGTTCAGTGCAGTGCTTTCCAACTATGGTCTTAGTGAGTTTTAATGGTGGTCGAACTAATATTTGATTTATGTCACTTAAGTTCTCTTTTTATAAAGTTATTTTATAACTTAAGTGAGGGTGGGGTGTTCATGAAATGCCCCCTTGTTCAACACATAGGAAAATGATCACTTAAAGTTGTTTTTAAAAAGCAAGTTATTGCCTCCAAAGGTGGACGCCCAGTTTAAGGATATATAAGGTAAAATTAAATAATTTTTTATTATGGAGAGCCCTTGAAGGGGGTGTACCTCTTAGAGGAAAAAAGAGTTTGAAATTTGGTTGCCCTAATTCCTCCTTCATTCTCTTTATATTCTCATTGAGCTCTCATTTGAGCATCTTGGTTTTTGGCAACATAAGGTTGTGTTGTTGGTATGATTCTAGGCTTCTTCTTTGCTAGTTGCAAGATGAAAACCCTTCACTAGATAGCTGCTTTCGATGGTGAAAGACCCACCCTGGCTAGTTGGAGTTTAGTTTATCATATCTTCAATATTTTTTTGTAGATTGGGTGATTTTGGAGTGGATTAGTATGAAGATATTCACAATGTTTTGATGTGGGTTTGTGAATTTTGGAGTGGTGTATGGATTTGGGTGTTTTGATGAGAGTTTGGAGCAGATTTAATTCATTTTTTGCGTTCTGATAAAAAAAAATTGAGTTCTGGAAATTGCATTTTTTAGTAGTTGGGAGGCACAAAATTGCTCATATCTTTGTGGTGTGAAAAGACATCGTTCTAGGTATCAATTCATTGGATTCCTCATAGTTGGACGCCCCATTTTGACTATTCATTTATAATGATTGATGAAAATCTAATTTTATAAGGAAAATCGCCACTTCTAAGGAGTCGTGCCATTTCCATGGATTTTGGTGTTCAAACTGAGATCTTATATGTTGTTACATAGGTCTACAATCTACCTTTACAAGGTTCCTTGATTATGTAAAATGATTGTTAAATGAGAAAGGATAAATTGGTGTTGGTTAGCACTTGCATAAGCTCTATCCGTGAGGAGTTTGTGATGGTTGTTGCTCAATTTACATGACTGAAGGTGCACCTTTTTAGACTGTAATCAAGTCTAGTACAAGTTTCCATAATTTATTTTCAGTTTGTAATTGTCTCTCTTTGATTGTGTTATTACATGCTTTAATGTAGAGCAATGATTTTCTCTTGCAATGCCATGATGTTATCTATGTATGCAATCCTAATGTTGAATGAGTTATGAAACAAACACTTCTACACTTTTGTCTTATTCTATCAAATAAAATACATAAAAAAATCAAGGGTGATCATCACAGTGGTATCAAAGCACATCTTTCCTGACATTCTATGTTAATCATCTACAATCAACTATACATCTTCTATAAGTGAAAGGGAATAGAGATACTTCAACAGGGAAGAAAGAAAAATGCAATGGCAACCCCCACAGGTTCTAGAAGGTGATACTATCTCAGGCATCCTTGGTATACATAAGGATCCTCATATTGACTATGAGAACACTCCCAGAGACATGGCTAAAAGAGATCAAGGTAGAGTTGGTTTGGTTAGCCCAAATTTGAGGATGGAAAGAAAGTTTGATACAATGATGGACATGATGTCTCGGTTGTTGGGTAAGATTGGGCAATCTATATTAGTAAATAACACACATAACAACTCATAAGGAAACTCAACAAATAATGGGGAAAGTAGTTACACAAATCAGTAAGGTGGAAATGAGGGGTAGCGTGTAACAACACGATCAAACACCATTCCTAGGCCTTTCTATCCCACATTCATTATGAGAGAGGCACCACAAGTTTCCCTTGACACTCCCTTATCGTTGGTGGATGAGTTAAGAAATGCTTATGCTAAGTATGATACCATTCCAAAGGCATTGAAAAATAATTTAACCTTCAATGATTTCATGGATTAGAAAAAGGAGAGGGGCGGAGGTAGAGTTGATCATAGAGGACCAATAGTTCAAAGGGACCTACAGCAGGCTTTGGGCAAGGTAACACTTGCTCATTTTGATGTAGTGATAAGTGTATAGCTAGGGCATGGGTACAAAAGTTGGATAATTATCTAGCCCTTAGACCTATGACTGAGGATGAGGCAATTAAGATTGCCACTCTACACCTTGATGGAGTAGCTCACGAGTGGTGGTACTATAGCCTTACAACCTTGGGTCACAGATAATGTATCACTACATACGATGAGTTTACTACTAAACTCATCGAGAGATTTGACAAAAAATATCTTGAGTTGCACTTTAGAGAGCTAACACAGTTGAAGCAATATGGTACAGTGGAGGCATATTTTGCAAATTTTCAGAGGCTTTTAGTTATGTTCTCTAGGATTATAGAGAAGAGATTGGTAGTCTTATTTAGTGAGGGACTCGTGGATCCACTTGAGGGGTCGATTAAGGCATTTGAACCTCCATCCTTGCAAGAAGCAATGAAAAAGGCAAGGAGTATAGAGTAGGTTGCCCCTAAATCAAAATTTTAGTCCAAACCTCTCTCACACAAAAAGGATAAAAAACATTTCACAAGAGACATCAATCAACCCAAAAATTTAGCCATAAGACTTGATGGTGATACCTTAAATGACTTGAGAAAAAGGAACTTATGCTTCTCATGCAATGATCCTTGGAATCTAGGTCATAAGTGTGCAGCAAAGAAGAAAGTGAACAAGATATAATACTATTTTGCAGAGGAATCTTCATCAAAAAAATTAGACCAACAATCTGATTGGAAGACAAGGAGGAGGAAGAGTCTTCTGAAGAGTCTGAAATGGAGGAGGAAAGAGATGGGAAGCTTTCCCAACTTTATAATTTCCAAAGAATGAGTCCCTATGTATCATAGGAGTGTTGAATGGACAGTGATTGGTTGTATTGGTAGATTCAAGTGCTACACAACTTCATAAATGAGGGACTAATAACATGCAGGGGACTTCAGACGTAGGATGTGGATGGTTTTAGAGTGATTGTTGCAGATGGTTTTACTATTACTTGCACGAGGATGATTCCACAGTTGAGTCTACAATTGGAAAACTATGAAGTCAATGATGACTTCTATGCGGTTAGTATTGGAGACACAGATGTGGTGTTGGGTATATAGTGGCTATGTTACCTTGGTGAGATTACACTTAATTTTTAGACCATGGAGTTGAAATTCAAATTAGAGGGTAAGAATATAGTTTTGAGGGGAATGTCTAATGGAGGGCCACGAGTAGTCTCTTTCAAACACATGGAGAGACTATTTAGAAATGATTAGGTAGAGTGGGCAATAGAGTGTGTGGTTATGCCCATGGCTATAGAGGAGGAGAAGCACTCTTGTCATCTAGAGATTCAGGCTTTTCTATCTAAGTGAAGCAAGGTTTTTAATAGCATACCTCCTAGTAGACATCCTGATAGAGGTATTGAGAATGTGATTGAGTTGGAGGAGGGTGCCAAACTAGTTATCACCACACCATATAGGCATCTTAAAAGACACAAGGATGAGATAGAAAAAACAAATAAGGAGCCTTTGGATATGGGGCATATTAGACAAAGTAAGAGTCCATTGGATTCTCTTGTTGTATTGGCAAAGAAGAAGGGTGGAACTATGTGTATGTGCATGGATTACAAGGCATTGAATAAGAAAATCATTAAGAATAGATATCCCATTCCATGGATAGATGACCTACATGGAGCAGTCTATTTTTCTAAGATAGACTTGAGATTTGGATATCATCATATTAGGATCAGAGAGGAGGATATAGAGAAAACAACATTCAAATGTCACTTTGGCCATTTTGAGTTCCTTGTCATGCCCTTTGGGTTGACTAATGCACCTGCTACGTTTCAGTCATGTATGAACAAGATATTCAATAAGCAATTACACAAGTTTGTTTTGATCATCTTTGATGATATACTTATTTTTAGGAAGTCATGGGAAGAGCACTTGAGGCATTTGGATGAGATTCTGGTAATTCTTGAGAGCGAGTCCTTATTTTCTAAGGAGTCCAAGTGTGAATTTGGGATGAAAAAATTATTATACCTTGGACACATAATCAACTCTAAGGGAGTTAGTGTGGACCCTAAGAAAATCAAAGTTATTCTTGATTGGCCTCCACCCACTAATCTTACATAATTGAAGGGATTCTTTGGGCTATGGGATTTTTATAGGAGTTTTTTCAAAGGTTTTTCTTTGTTGGCTACCTCACTTATGTATTTGACCAAGCAAGGAGCCTTTTTTTGGTCTAATACAATGCAACAATCTTTTGATCACTTCAAGCAATTGATGAGCACATGTCTCATTTTAGCTATTCTGGATTTTAACAAGCCCTTTGACCTTGAATTTGATGCATCAGGTGAAGGTATAGGGGTTGTCCTCATGCAAAACAAACATCCAATTGCATTCAGAAGTAAGAAGTTGAGAGGAGTTGAAAATGGGACTTCATCTATGACAAGGAGATGTTAGCAATAATGCATGCCTTGGCTAAATTTAGGAAGTACCTTATTGGAGGGATATTTTTTTTAAGACTGTTCACAATAGTCTTAAGTACTTCTTAAATTGGAAAGATCTTAATGAGAGGAAACAAAAATGGGTTAGCAAACTCCAAGCCTATGAATTTGACTTTAAATACATCAAAGGGAAATATGTCAAAGGGAAGAGGAACATAGTGGTTGATGTCTTGTCAAGAAGACCACATTTGTGCTCAATTTCATAGATATTAGGAGATTGGATGCAAAAAATACAAGTTGAATATGCAAAGAATGCCCTTGCAAACAAAATTATTGATGGCTCATTATAGGATGACAGGTACAAGGTAAGGGATGGTCTCATATTCTATAAGGAAATAATTTTGTTAGTTCCTAAATCCAAGATCAAAGTGTTAATTTTTAAGACATTTCATGACATTCCTATGGCTGGTCATCCTGGGTATTACAAATCATACAAGCAGATTTGTGAGATATTCTCATGGAAAGGAATGAAGGATGGTATTCTTAAGTATGTTCATGAGTGCCAGGTGTGTCAACAAAATAAAAATGAGGATACTTACCATGTTGGTCTATTGCATCCCTTACCCATTCCTACTCAAAAGTGGGAGAGCATTTCGATGGAATTTATTAAAATTCTTGCCAAGGTGTAGGGGAAGGATTATATCTATGTGGTAGTGGAAAAATTGACCAAGTTTTTTTGCTATTTTAGTAGTGTATACAAAAACACATGTGGCAGATTTGTTCTTCAAAGAGGTGTTTAGACTCCATGGAACACCTAAGACCATCATTAATGATCAGGACAACAAGTTTGTGAGTTTGTTTTGGAAGGAGTTGTTCAAATTGTGTGGTATAGAGTTGACTCCTAGCACTAGTTATCACACCTAGACTAATGGTCAGACATAGATTGTTAATAAATGGGTGGAAGGCTACTTACGTAATTATATTTTAAGACAGCATAAGGCATGGGTTAAGTGATTGCATTTGGGAGAGTTTTGCTACAACTCCACTTTTCATATGACTATCAAGATGTCTCCTTTCATGGATTTATATGGTTATGAAGCTACTAGCTTCATTGACTTACTCTTTGGTGATTGCAGAGTGCCTAAAACTAGAGATCTTCTTTAGGAGAGTCGGGACATTATGAGATCCTTGAGGGATAATATTCAACATGCTTAGAATCAACAGAAGTTGTACACTAATCACCATCACATTGAGCGGGTATTTGAGGTAGGAGACATGGTCTACTTGAGATTGTAGCCTTACATGCAGTCCACTCTCAAGAAGAGTGGGTTAGAAAAGTTGAAGCCCCGCTTCTACGAACCATTCAGAGTCACCAGGAGGGTCCAAGAGGGTCCAAGAGGTGGCTTATGAGCTTGAGCTACCTAAGAGTACTAGGGTGCACAATGTCTTACATGTTTCTCACCTTAAGAAGGAACTTGGGAAGAATGTGATTCCTTCTATGGATTTGCTTCCTTTGGATGAGGAAGGAAAATTGATATTGATTCTAGAGGCAGTGATTGATTTCATGGAGCATACTCTATGAGAGAGGGTTACCAAGGAGTACTTAGTGAAGTGGAAGAACTTGCTAGTGGAGGATATTACTTGGGAGAGTGGGAAAATATTACAGTATCCTAAGTTATAATTTCTTGAGGACAAGCAATCTTAGGGAGGGAGGACTGTGATATCCCCTTCTTGCACTTAGTTCAATACAAGCTTTCCATTAGCCTATTCTTGGTTCTCATAGGCTAAGTGAATCTAGTTAGGGGACTCTACATGATGTGATGAGATTTTGTGGGTTTTCTGAGATTTCTAGCAGAGTTGGTATTTTTAGTAAGTTCTAGTTTGGCTCCAATTGGGTCAATTTGGAGATTTGACTCACTTACTGTTTTTAGAAAAAAAATATTTTTAGCACCTGGTCTTGGTATATATTCCTCCAGCAATTTAGTGCAGTGCTTTCCAATTATGGACTTGGCAAGTTCTAATGGTGATCGGATTAATATTTGATTTATGTCACTTAAGTTATCTTTTTATAAATTTACTTTATAACTTAAGTGAGGGTGGCGTGTTCATTAAATGTACCCTTGTTCAATGCCTAGGAGAATGGTCACTTAAAGTTGTTTTTAAAAAGCAAGTTATTGCCTCCAAAGGTGGGCGCCTAGTTTGAGGAGGCATAAGGTAAAGTTAAATATTTTATTATTATGGAGAGCTCTTTAAGTGGAGCATACCTCATGGAGGAAAAAAGAGTTTGAAATTTGGTTTCCCTAATTCCTCCTTCATTCTCTATATATTCCCATTTGAGCATCTTGGCTTTTGGCAATGTAAGGTTATGTTGTTGGAATGATTCCAAACTTCTTCTTTACTGGTTAGAGAATGAAAACCCTTCACTAGATAGCTAGTTTTGGTGGTGAAAGACCCATCCTAGTTGGTTGGAGTTCAATCCATCATATCTTCAGTGTTTTTTTGTAGTTTGGGTGATTTTGGAGTGGATTAGTATGAAGATATTCACAGTGTTTTGATGTGGGTTTGTGAGTTTTAGAGTGGTGTGTGGATTTGGGTGTTTTGGAGAATTTGGAGCAAATTTAATTTATTTTCTAAGTTCTGATCAATTTTTTTTGAGTTCTAGAAATTGCATTTTCTAAGTAGCTGGGAGGCACAAAATTGCTCGTATCCCTATGGTGTGAAAAGATATCATTTTAGGTATCGATTCATTGGATTCCTCATAGCTAGGCCCCTCATTTTGACTATTCAATTGTAATGATTGGTGAAAATATAATTTTATAAAGAAAATCGCCCCTCTTAGGGAGCCATGCAATTTCCCTGGGTTTTGTTGTTTAGACTGAGATCTTATCTGTTGTTACACAGGTCTACAATCTGCCTTTACAAGGTGTCTTGATTATGTCAAATGACTATTAAATGAGAAGGGATAAATTGGTGTTGGTTAGCACTTGCATAAGCTCTATCCATGAGGAGTTTGTGATGGTTGTTGCTCAATTTACATGACTAAAGGTGAACCTTTTTGGATTGTAATCAAGTCTGGTACAAGTTTCCATAATTTGTTTTCAATTTGTAATCATCTCTCTTTGATTGAGTTATTACATGTTGTAATGTAAATCAATGGTTTTCTCTTGCAATGCCATGATGTTATCTATGTATGCAATCCTAGTGTTGAATGAGTTATGAAACAAACATTTATACACTTTCGTCTTATTCTTTCAAATAAAACACACAAATAAATCAGGGGTGATCATCACATGATGTTATGAAGGGTCACATTTATGGTTTTATAATATTTTCATGAATGCACATATGATTTACAGTCACAAACTCAATTTGACACAATGTGCATACTTATTTCCTAATTTGCATGCTTTGATACTTCTTTTTCTACTATTTGGATTGGTGATATGTATGAATACCTTATAATATTATCAAATCTCTAAGGGACAAGTCCTCCTAGGTCAACCCAAGAGAAAAAAAAGTCTTATGGTCATGTGAACAATTGTGGACATCAATCTTTAGTTGTGCAAATGCTCTAGAATGATAATGTAGATTTTGATTTGTCAATATTCCACCTATGGAAGTGCTCCCATTAGTTTCCTTCCTTAAATACAAATGATAGTAAATAATTTTGGTGGATGACGCATGAATATAATTGAATTCCTTTAAATACATGGACACAAAAATAAATCATGCAAACATGTGTCTAGTCATCCAATACTAGCTCTAGTTAAAAGAGGCAAGAGCATTGGGATTTAAATTTGAATATTCAAATGTTGGGACCCATGGGATTGGCCAAGGACAAAGAGGTACTATAATCAAAGTGGAGGCAAAATATTCAGGAATAAATGCATGGAAAAATGTAATAATTAAACAATGGAGGTGAATGTATCAAAATATGAGTTTATGGATAGTGGGGGATAAATGTACAGGGAGGGGTACAAAGGTAGGTGTAATAAATAGGTAATGTATAAGAATATTTGTGACTTTATATAGGATAAGGTGAAATGTATGGAATTATGTATAAATGGGGATGGAGAATGGATTTGAGAATTACACAAATTCACACAAGATTGCACAATTTGACATTTAATTGTATTAAAACATTTCATAAAAATGGACCCATAACTAAACAAGAATTGGCATGGGTATTTGAAATTCATTGTTGCATTTTACCTTCATTTTGAGGTGCATGTGAATCATAGAATGATCTTATATCTCAAATTATGTTATCACTCACAAACATGCATGTAAAGTAAATATTCAAACATAAAAGAGTGCCAAGGTTCATATAAAATAATGGATTCCACTAGATACCTTTATGTGAGTCCACCCTTTAACATCTATACTCCATAAAAACCTATAGAATACAAGAAAATGTATAATGAGTAGCTTTTGTCTTACAAATAAAAATTAGACACTAAAGACAAGTTTGCTTAGCTATCTAATAAATAGGAAAAACAAGAAATAGGTGAGGTCAAAAAAATTGGCTTATTTAAAAGTGAAATATTGTAATGTCCCTTTATAGAAAATTTCCTATTTTTTCCTTAAAGAATAATCCTAACTCAAAATAATAATTGTACATACTATTTATAAATATTACTTTATATAAAATTATGAAATTTATTATAATATTCAACTTTATAATTTTATGAATAATTCTGAGGGTGGACCTTATTTTGGATTTTTTTGCTATAATCTTCCTTCAAACTTGCAATTATGAATGTCTCTAATGTCTACCCAAGTTAAGGATTTTCATCTACTAACTTTCTTAGATAAGTTAAGGGTTTTCATCCTTAAACCTCTTAATTTTCTTTGGAAGGGTTTTATCCTCTTTGTTTGTAATATTTACTTGCAAAAGTCATATACTATTCATTTTTAATGACCCTTCTCCTTAATGAAATGACTACCCTTTATACTTTATTGTTTGAAGGAGTCACAACCTTTCATACCATCGCTTCCTTTGGTAAAATATATTCTAATTAGTTTTTTATCTCCAAGTTGTAGTGCCACTTTTTTAACTTTATTAATATTATCTCCAATTATTATTCCTAGCGATTTTAATTTTTGGGTACTATTATGGGTTTCTAGCGACCCATATCACTGCAAAATATGTTGAAAATGATTTCGAAGGGGGCATGACAATCCACCCTTCCCAAGATTTATTTTCCATAAGCAATTTTAAATTGGGATGATAAAAAATGTCTTCTCCTTCCCAAGTGGCATCTTCCATAGGCAAATTCTTCCATTTAACCAAATATTCCAAGATAACCTTATTTCTTAACTTCTTTTCTCTCATGTCAATGATGGCTTCTGGTTCCATATAAATTTTCCCTCATCATCAAGTGGGGGTGACTCTGGCATGGTGTAATATGTTGACCCAACACCTTCTTGAGGCAAGACACATGAAAGACATTATGAATTTTATTGTTTTTGGTAACTCCAATTCATACGCTACTTCATCAATCCTTCTTATAACCTTATAAGGTCCATAGAATTGTGGCTTGAGTTTCTTTGCACCACTTACTTTGAGAGAAGATTTTTTATAAGCTTGTGACCTTAAGAAAACCAAGTCTCCAACTTTAAATGTTATCTCCAATCTATGGCGATCAACATACATCTTTTTTTTATTCTAGGCATGTTGTAAGCTTTCTTTGAGTTTGTTTAAGATATCCATACTCTGTTGTACCAAGTCTCATGCTCTATGGACTCTACTATTTGTAATAATAAAATCCCCAAATGATATTTCCTCATACCCATATAGTTTCTTGAAGTGAAGTTCATTTCTCTTGACATATGATGGGTAGAATCATAGCAATATTCTCCAAGATGTAACCATTCAAGACCCAAGCTATTTGTTGTCTTGTGACATAATTATGTAAATACCCTTCAAGCCACTTATTTGCGATCTTTGTTTGCACATCTATTTGGAGTTGGTAGCTAGTGCTTGGGGTGAGTTCTACTTCGATCTTGGCCTAAATAGTTCTCACCAAAATAAACTAATGAATTTACTATTTGTGTCGATTATGATGTTTTTACGTAGTCCATGTAGTTTAAATATTTATTTAAAGAAGAGATCAACTACTTTTGGAGCTCTATATTCGAAAGATATGGCATAAAAATGAGTATACTTAGTTAGTCTATCTATTACCATAAATATACATCCTTTCCTTGTATTTTTGGAAGCCCTGTGATGAAATCCATCAAAATACTCTTTCATTTTTGGTTTGGTATAGGCAAAGGTTGTAACAAATTGATTGGAAATGCTTGCTTTATCTTGTTCTTTTGACAAATCATGCATTCTCATATATTTTAAAACATCCCCTTTGAGGCCTTTCCAAGAGAATCTTTCCCTTACTTTTTTATATGTTTTATAATACCCTTAATGACCAACCAATGGGGTATCATGATATATCCTTAAAATCTCTTCTTTCATTTTTGATCCTAGGATGAGATATATTTGGTCTTTGTAGAGAATGAACTCCTCTACTACCTTATAATTTCCATCTCGTAGCTTGCCTTCCAATATATCATTAGCCAATGCATCTTTGGCATATTCTGAGTATAATTTTTTTCCAATCAACTAAAATATCTATCATAGAGCATAACTAAGGTCTTCATGATAAGGCATCGACAACCACTTTTTTTTTTTCCTTCATGTACTCAATAATAAAATCACTTGCTAACCCACTTTTACTATCTATCATTCAAATCCTTGTGATTCAAGAAGAACCTTAGAGTATCATGGTCAGTCTTAACAATAAACTTCCCACAAACTAGGTATTGTTTAAACTTGGCTAATGCATGCATAATAGCTAGCATTTCTTTGTCATAAATAGAATAATTATTTTATGTTTTTCCTTGAGCTTGCAAATCTCGAAGGCTATTGGATCTTTATTTTGCATTAGCATGGCTCCAATACCTTCTCCTGAAGCATCACATTCTAATGCAAATGAAATAGATAAATTTGGAATGGCTAATATTGATCAAAAAATCATTATCTCTTTGAGCTTTTCAAAAGCTCTTTGTGCCTCCTCACTCCATGAAAAAGCACCTTTCTTAGTTAAATTTGTTAATGGAGCAGCAGCCTTGAAAATCCTTTAACAAACCTTTTCTAATAACTATAGAGTCCCATGAATCCCCTTAAATATGTTAAATTTTTAGGTTGAGACCGATCTACTATTGCCTTTATTTTCTCTTCGTCTACACTAACTCCATGGGTACTGATCTTATGCCCCAAATACCAGATTTTAATCATCCCAAATTCACATTTGGATGCTTTAGAAAATAGTGATTTTTAATCGAGTATTCCCAATACCTCACCAATATGTCTTAAATCATCTTTCCAAGTTTTACTATAAATTAATATATCATCAAAGAAAACCAGAAGAAATTTCCTTAACTGTTTATTGAATAACTAGTTCATGCAGGATTGGAATGTAGTCAGAGCATTAGTCAGTCCAAATAGTAAGACTAGGAATTCAAAATGTCTAAAATGACACTTGAATATTGCGCCATCATTATTTGGTGGTATATGGAATGCAAATCGATCTTACCAAAATATATTGCGCCATGGAGTTTGTCAATTAATTTATCAATCCTAGGGATGGGATAGCAGTTCTTGATAGTCTTTTTATTGAGTGCCCTATAATCTACACATATCCTCATAGTCCCATCTTTATTTATTACCAATACCATGGAAGAAGCAAAAGGGATAGAGCTAGGTTATATATGCCCATTCTTTAATTTTTTTCTCAATCTCTTCCTTCTATCTCTTTGGATGGTAGTAAGGTGTGGTAATAACTAGTTTTTCTCCCTTTTCTAGTTTTATGGTGTGCTCAAAACCCCTCCTAGGAGGTAATCCCAATGGAATATTGTTGAAAACCATGTTATGCTTGTCGAGAATAGATTGACTATCAATATGAGTGGCATTCGCTTCTTTGGGAGAAAGTCTATCGATGATCATACACTGTGCTACCCATTTTTCTTACCCGTGTCTAAATGCTCTCTCCATCCTTTTGGTAGTCACAACCCTCAGAGACTCATTTGACAGTCCTTGTAGAATCACCTCCTTGCCATTATGTTGGAAATATAGACTAAATTTGTATCACCTATGCCTACCACATAGAAATATTTGCTTATTTGGTGTCTTCACTAGGTGTCCAACTATTGAATCCTTCATGTACAAGGGGTAGTGAATCTGTCAACTATAACTACCTTGAAACCCTCAAAGTTTTTAGCCTTTAATTTAATCCTCATCATTAGACCCTCATCAATGAAGTTATATGTAGCACCATTGTCAATTAAGATAGTCACCTATGACCTTGTAAAAGACCATAAATTTGAAAAGGTTGATACTTGGATGGCCTTGAAAGTGTTGCCAATGTCCCCCTTGTAAAATTTACTTATTATTTCTCTAGTTTATCTTCTTTTATTATATATTCAGGTTCAAGTTTTTCCTCATCAGACTCTTCATTTTCCATTGCTTTTATGTGACACAGTTGTCCTTTCCCTGAAAATATATGACTCGACTCCCATGGTTCCCTACAATTAAAGCACAACTTCTTTCTTCAAAGCACATTCTTAGTGACTTCTTCTTCACTTTCCTTTGGAGGTAATAATTTAGGTTATGAAAGTGGTTTCTTAAGTTTCTCAAGTGGTGCATTCTTCGAGTAGGACTTTCTCTTATTCATATAAAGTTGCAACCCAATGATTTTTTAATTGTATCTTGTAGAGATGTAGGGTCAAGAGAGCTCAGCAAGCCCCTAAGTGACTTCATTAAACCCTTAATGAAAAAGTAAGTGAATATTTCCTTAATAATTATATCATTTTGAACTTGTCTTTATCCACAACTAGCATATCATTTTTCAATCATTCATCTTATATCCAAGAACCAAAATTGTTAGAGTCTATTCTAGATCTTTTGTCTTTTGTCTCTAGCTTGCCTCTTTGCTTGTAAAATTTCCTATTTCAAGTAGGGAATTAAGTTATCCCATATCACTAGTGGATAAACCAGCTTAGGAGCCTTACCTACTCTTGAGTTGGTAGACTTCACTCTTTAGCCTTTTGCTTGGACTAAAAAGTATAGTTCAAGTAAAACAATCCCAATCCCATCAATTATCATCATTAGAAGATCAAGATTGAATTTGATATATTTTGATTATATCCAATGCCATCCTTTATCAAATCAAACCATAAAAAATAATCCAAAATCATCATACCCTTGTCCAAGTCCAATTGTCTTTTAAGAAGTCCAAAATCCCAAATCCATACCAATCATCCAATTTCATCTCACACATTACCTACAAGGTCTTGAAACTTTTGTATTCATGTCACAAGATCCCAACACAAGAAAATTATAGAACCCCATCAAATTGATTTGAACATAATGGCAAACATGGATGATAATCAATATGAGTTTGATACGCCTTCTCATTTATCCACACCAAGTATACACCAAATACCACAACCATCTTCTTCAAGGGTTCTTCATGTGTTTCAAAAGAAAATTCTCAAGATTCCTTTGAGCTATCACCAAAAAAACTACGAGAAATCCAACAAGACCCTAATGTAATGAAATCCATAGATCACGTTCTTGCTTCAGATCCCAATTTGTTACACCTCGAGTCATATTACCTATTTACTATTACCTTTTTTGGTTAAAGTGCTTCAATATATGAATGTGTTTAATGAATCTTGAATGGAAATATGATGAATGAAAGATTGATGCAATTTGATATTTTATAATGATTCTAACTATGAAATGTATGATGCATATAATTATGTTGTGATTGGCTAGCTACTATTATGATGTGCTAAGTTAAGTGTAGGAATAGGTTCAAACCTCTGAAAGAGAGGGGAAGTAACACTCAAGAGAATAACTTGATTTGGTAACCCTTAATGAGCCTAACTAAGCATTCACACACTCACACCCTAGTTGGTCTATGTCGAGTCAAGTTAGTTCTAGGAAAAGGTAACTAATATTTGGTTTAGATGTGAATGTTGTGTTGATCTTGTCCTATGAATGTTGCGATTGAGGAATATGATTAAGTCCTGATGTCAAGTGAAAGTCCTTCTTTGAGTGTTTATAGTATGTCGATGAGATATATGCATACAATGTATATACATGTATATATGTACATGTCTACGGTAGACTCATACATGTGAGTGAATACATACATGATTATACGTAGGTAGATGTACCTACGCATGCTCATGGATGGATTACCCATGTGCATGGGAATACTGATTAGACTAAGGTGACATATATATATATACACACTTCGTGTATATATGTCAATTAATGGTTGAGTATGAGTGTTTTTATAAAGATATTGAAATGATAATATGTATATGTATATATAGTATATATATTAATGTTGCAAGAATGATGGTGTTGTCATTGATGTCAACTATGGGATGACGATGTTGAGGATATTGAGAAAATTGTGAAAAAGAGGAAAATAGGTTGTTCATGTGTGGTTAAGACCTTGAGGAAGTGTTGTGAGTACATGGAGCTATCCTTATTGTTGCAGAGTCTGAAGGTGAGTTGGAATGAAGTAATGAGCTGAGTTGATGTCTCTGGTACTTGGTTTTCAAGTGCTTTTGAGAAAATTTAATAAATTGTGTAAAGTGTGGTGCAAGTGTTCATAGTGTGCTTCGGTATTGTGCTTTGCGTTCTTTATGTGTTGATGTTATGCCTGTGCAAATATTACACGTTATTCAAGGTTGTCAGAGGTTGCTACATTCAGAATTTGGGTTTTTAGATCATTGTACAATATGATATATTTTCACCAGTGTGTGAACCAGTTGTTCAGTGATGTTTTTTTTGGCCTGGGAGAAATGCATTTGCTTCGCGTTTCTCTGATGTCTGGTTTCAAGTTGTGTAGATTTGGGAATTTGATTATAATACTTTTATCTTTATGTATTCAAGTTTTTACATGATTTGGTGTAGTACATCTATCAGTATGCAAATAAGGGTTACCAGTTGTTCTGAGTTCAATTATTTGTTGACGCAAGCTTGGATGAAGTGTTTGATTAATCTTAAGTAGTTTGTGGATTATTCTAGATTGAGTTCAAGTGAATTATGTTGTCCAGAACTTTTAGATTTTTGGATTGGTTTAAGGAAGCATGTACTTAATGATTATGGTGTTTTGCACGGGTGTTGGTCGACCTTGTGTTTAACACTACATCCAAGGCTTGTGGAAGCGTGTTGAAGTGTGTCGAGATCTATTTGGGTCCTAATTAAGGATTTTTGTAGGTTTCCTTTCATTCCTATCCATCGCGGGAATGTTTAGGTGCCGACCTATTTTGAATTTGTATGTATAATAGCTAGTGGGCGACATTGGAGAAAGTTTTTTAGGTAGATCTTGATATAAATATGTAAGGTGTTGATGCAAGTAAGAGTTGAAAGTGTAAGAAGTAAGATAGATGCGAGATTGATGTGAGTGTCATGTGTGATGCAAATTTGAGCAGAGCAATACAAACTTCATGTTAGGGTTCCTGAAGGCAGTGAGCTGAAGGCATCTAAAATCTTTCATGTGAGACTACGAAAGTGTGTGAGCAATTGTGGTGGACTCCTTGTTGCATTGAGAAGTGTCTTCTGTGTAACATTCTTCTTCTATATTCTTGTATTCTTTATGTGGTAGTGAGCCCTTTTGGACAATCTGTTCTATTCTGGCAGTGAGCCCTTTTGTACCATTTTTTCTATTACTTATATTGTGAGCTAATCCTCACTATGGTTTTTCCATCATTAGGTTTTCCACATAAATCTAGTGTTCTCTTGTGTACGGTGTTGTGATTTTAGTTTCTATTATCTGCATTTCATGTTTAATCAAACTAATAGAATAAGGGTTTAATGAATGCTTGTGGATCTGATTACTGTTGAGGGTTTTGAAGGTTTAATTTGCTACAACTGATTCACCCCTCTCTCAGTTGTCTTGTTCATTCCAACAATTAATATATATGTATAAAGTAATATAGTTACATATATATTAATATATATATTTATATATAATCGTATATGTATATACATAGTATTGCTCTTTATATATTTATATATGTTTGATAATCAACAATTAATGTATTTGATAACTTAATGAAATGAAAATATATTAATATATATATACAGATTTATGTATATAATATATAAGTTGAAATCATTTGTGATATTCATAGTGCACAATACATAGCAATGTAGTTTATGTTTGGAAAGCGCTTTAAATGAAGCATAAAGTGTTGTCATATAAATGCATAGCAAAGTGAAACCTGCGCACAAAGTAAACCAGCGACCAAGTCAACAAGATAGAGGCGCGTATGAGTTATGATACTACTGTGTAAATATTACAATAGCAAATAAATGCATATTTAAACAAATGTAGAAGAGTTCTTAAACCACGCTATTCTCATGGGCACTAGTATATGAGATGTGGCGCCAACTTAGAAGAAGATGTAATGCGTTAGAATTCTGTGAGTTGTGCATAAGCTTGATTAAGCAATGTTTATCCTTGAGACTTAGTCAAGAGTAAACTTGACAGAAGCATGAGAAGGAATTCAATTAAGGAAACTTGATGTTGAGCTTGTTGTTCATTTGACTCAGTAAAAGAGTCTTGTTGTCCCTTATAACAAGTCGAATCAACCATTTAAATGGAGAGGACTATTATGTGTTGCAAACATGTAAGTTAGTTTGATGAGTCATTGCATGAGAATAGAAAGGTGGCAAAAATATTAACTTGTTTGTAGTCTTCGGTTGCTCACAATTTAATATAAATAGAGGTGCTCATTCTACCAATTGCTACACTTTTCAATTTGATTATCTTGATGTTATTTTGTTGTGATCTCATATTTAGTGAGTCGAGAGCTTGTGAGTTTGAGAGTTGTTTTGTTATTTTGTATTTGAGCTTGTTGAGAGATTAGTGAGAAGTTAGAAGAGGGAAATTAAGTTGATCTTGGAGGAAGTACTAAACAAGCTTGAGGAATAGAGCTAGGAAGGGAGCTTAATCAATTGGAGCATTATACAGGCATGCTAGTTTCTATACCTTTATCATTTATGTTGGAAAGGTTAAATAGTTTTGTTTACTTGTTGAAAAAGAATGCTTTTGAATGTGTTGTGATGCTTGTAAATGATTGCATGTTTCTTGGTTGTTCAATATGCTGTAACAACCTATCATATTGGATTATACTGAATATATGTGTATGTACCCTATATATGGGAGTTGTATGATTGCAATGTATTCATATAAGTTGATCTTGGAGGAAGTACCAAGCGAGCTTGAGGAATAGAGCTAGGAAGGGAGCTTAATCAATTGGAGCATTATATAGGCATGCTAGTTTCTATACCTTTATCATTTATGTTGGAAAGGTTAAATAGTTTTGTTTACTTGTTGAAAAAGAATGCTTTTGAATGTGTTGTGATGCTTGTAAATGATTACATGTTTCTTGGTTGTTTAATATGTTGTAACAACCTATCATATTGGATTATATTGAATATATGTGTATGTACCCTATAAATGGGAGTTGTATGATTGCAATGTATTTATACTATACGTAGTTGTCATCGTTATATGTAGGATGTCTATACTAAAATTACGTAGCATAAAGTAAGAGGTTGCTAGATTCACTTTGGTAGTGAAGTCATTTTGGTTATGAGTTGGTAAGTGGGTTATTCCTGGGATTTGTCTAATCCATGGGAAAGGGAGTAACCTAGATATAGAGTATGGATGGTCATAAAACCAAATCAAGCTAGGAAGGTGGGTGAGCGTGTGATGTCCACTCTAAATTATGGGTGATGAATACTTTGGCCAAAGTAGTGTAAGTAGCCACTATTTACACTGTTAGTTCACTGTGATTCAGGTTTACATACTAGATAGGGATATTCATACATGTAAGTTGTAACCATTGTATGTCAGTTCTAGATATGTAGGACACAACACCATGCTCAGAAAAAAAACTAGTATTATGAGGTTACCAAACCAATCTCTTCGTTGAAGGGTAGGGCCATCTTACCAATTTGATAGATGTGCGGGGGACTATAGTAAGTCTGTGGTTGGCAGAAAAGTGCTTGAGTGATGCTTCTCCTCATCAGTTGGCGGCCATGATTTGAAGGGGACTACCTAGACCATTTGTACTTTATATATTCTATAAGATTTTTTAAGCTATGTATGTAACTTGTATCCATATCTATGGGAATTGTAAATATGAAATGCCATATGAAAATTATGTATCATCATTACTTGAGTTAATAAAAGGAATTCTTGTCTATGCAATGGGAAAGTTTGAAATATGTTTCAAATGTGCATTTATCATTCAAAGGAAAATAATTTTTGTATTTCTCTTAAAGATTAGATGCATAAACTATTCACTTGTGGGTAAAAGATAGGAAAATTACTATGTAGAACAATGGGCATGTTACACAATCGCTAATTTCTTTTGCTAGTTCAAAAGGGTACCAAGTTACCTTCCAATTTTGATACTGCCCTTTTTAAAGAACAAGTTACCACAACCATCACTTCATCAAATGCCTTAGGAGGAACAAATTCATCAAATATACCAATCTCAAATACCCCCATACCACAATCAATTAACATATTCATACCCAGTATCCATCCCCATTATTTTAAACCAACCTTCTATACCTATATTGAACACTCACTCATCAACCTATGCTTTGCAATACATGAATTCGTTATTTCAATGATCCATCCCATCTAGTCAAGTCACTACATACATTCTCATGGGACTAACCCTCAAATCTCCTCATCCATCCCATATAGCTCCCAAGCCTCTTCAACCACTATATCTATGAACACATACATTCCCTAAAATTACAATCATTTATTCAATTCATCTAACATTCCACAAAACCAATCATCAATTCCTTAAAATTTTACCATTCAACCCCTTGTCAACATATCCACCTTCACACATATAAATGACTTGAAACAATAAATTCAGAGATTGTAAAAGAAAATATCTGACATTGAAATGGGACAAACCAAGAGAAATTGTATGCTTGAAGACATATGTCCCTATCCTTTTGATAGATCTATCCCAATGATGTATTTTCTTCATAATTTCAAAATCCCAAAATTTGACAAATATAAAGGAAAAGGAGATCCACAAAACACATTCAAGAATTTTGTATAGCTTTCCTTGAGGTTTCCCATAACGAAACATATTTAATGCATCTCTTTCCCTAAAATTTAGGAGGTCAATATATTGAATGGTTCTCTCATCTACCCCATAAGATTAAATCCTTTCACATGTTAGCAAAAAAAAATATTGGTCATTTTTTATATAACACCGAGCATAAAATCTTTATGACTGACTTGTGCAACACAAAGCAAAGAAATAAAGAATCATTCCCTACTTTTCTACAACATGGAGGAACATGGAAA
>VDFB02301449.1:0-12401 GCA_007258455.2 Sequoia sempervirens | reverse complement strand
ACCAACCTTTCTAAATATTTTGGTCACACCTCACCATTCAAAATTAGTACACTTGTGTGTACCCTTGACACTAATCCTCCACCTCCAACAACTGCTTGGACACCTACTTTTAGTGCTCCTCCTATTCCTGAAGCTCCAAAACAACTACACACACCACTTGAACTTCATTATTCCACAACCACTTCAACATTTCAGGGACACCCTTCTTCATCCACACCTATGAGTACCAAAAGTATGCCCACCATCATGCAAATTGATATAGACCAAGTATCTCAAAACAACACACAAGGGCTTGTCAATACTATATCATAGAACCAACCCTTAACGCAAATAGGGACATATTTATCCAAGTCTCCAGTGGGTTCATCCATCTCATCTACCATTTCCACATCATCCACCATCAATCTACCTCAAAACAATCCCTTGGTTACAAGTTCTATCAATCCTGAAAGTACCTTGATCACAAATCCTTTGTTTACATCTTTTGCACAAAGAAATCCTCAAAAAATATGACAAGGGAATCTTTTCAATCAATGGACTCAAGGTCCTAGTGTGTCATTTCCATTGCAAAATTTAACATCATCTTTTCCCACAGTCCCCTTTAGTATGCCAAATCAATCGAGACCTCAAACATACATTCCTCCACCTCATTCTACCATATCACAAGGAATGTTAAACCAAGGAAACTCTCCACCTCTCACCAGCAATCCATTACCCACTAAAAACATCAATATCCATAATCCTTCACAGATGTCTCAACAACCACCTAATCCCACATTACAACCACATGCCTTAGCTTTACAACAAGCACAACAAGCCTATCAACAAGCCATCCAACAACAACAACAATAGCAAGCAGCCTTGGTGGCTCAACAAGTAGCCTTACCACAAAAAAAACAACAAGCACATCAAGTAGCTTTAGCACAACAACAACAACAAGTACAACAAGCAACCTTAGCACAAAATCAACATCAAGCATAGCAAGCAGTCGTAGCACAACGAGCGATCTTAGTAGCACAACAAGTCACACAACAACAACATCAAGCACAACAAGCAACCTTATTAGCACACCAACAACATTAGGACCAACAACAAGCTCAACAACAAGCCCTATTAGCTCAACAATATGCTCAACAACATCAAAAAGGTTCCTATTATCCTCATTTGAACATCGTCAATCCAAATGCATCAGGAACATATCCATCACTTTCACAGAACATCACACCATCATACATCCTATATAACTCATCTATCATCCCACCATATGTTCCTCCACCTAACC
Organism: Sequoia sempervirens; assembly: GCA_007258455.2. NCBI lineage: Eukaryota > Viridiplantae > Streptophyta > Pinopsida > Cupressales > Cupressaceae > Sequoia > Sequoia sempervirens. The sequence continues at coordinate 11,119 of VDFB02301449.1, read as the reverse complement.
TGCAAGATGATCTAGCATCACAATTGAAATCACTCTCACAAGAAATGTAGGACCTTCACATGGACAAGACAAAGAAACCTCATACACAAAACTTATTTCCTTACCCATTTGATCGAAACATAGTAATGATACCATTCCCTCCTGGTTTTGAAATCCCCAAATTTGACAAATATAAAGGGATAGGAATTCCAGTGGACCATATCAAATAATTTAACGTCATGTGTATGGAGGTGGCTTACAACGATTCCTATCTAATGTGCCTCTTCTTTCAAAGTTTAACAGGTCATGCTATGGATTGGTTTTCTCATTTGCCTCCTGGTATCTAATTTTTTTAAGAAATCAATGATAAATTCATCAATCACTATTCCTTCAATCTTGACATGGATGTCAATCTAGAAGAATTATACACTCTTATAAAAAATATGAGGGAAACTTTCACTAATTTCTTACAATGATGGAGAAAAAGAGCTAGTAAAATAAAGTGGCCTCTTCCTAACGAACAACAAGTGGGAATCATTATAGCCAATCTGGATCCAAATCTATCATTCCACTTGAAAATGCAATGCATCACATCATACGACAAACTGGTCCCTAGAGCCCTTAACATTGAAAGATCCCTAATCTCACAAGGAAATAATCAAGCTTACAAAGACAACCATCCTTCAACTAGTTCAAATGAGAAACCTCATGTCTAGGCTAAGAACAAAAATGTAACAAATGATAGTTTAGTAGATGCTAAGGTAGTCTTAAGTGCTTCTAGACCCAATAACAATCAAATTGCTAATATCCAACTGAATGTGCAACAAATAACATCACCTTAGAACAATCAGATCAGTAACACCAACATGCAACAAAGGAAAACTGGTAACAGGAACAACTATCCCAAACGCAAGTACACATAGTTATTGGAACCCATCGAGATGATCATGAAGAAATTGGAGTCAAATATGATAACAATTCCTAACTTTGAAAACTACCAAGAACCACAAGAGAAGCCATCCTAGTACAACGAACATGATCTCTGTGACTTTCATAAAATCAAAGGACATAAAACAAAAAATTGTATGAAACTCAAGAATATCGTCCAAGATCTCATAGAAAATGATACCATATCTGTTGAGGTACTAGTTGGGAATTAGGATCTCAAGATATACAAGAACCCTATGTTGATTCATAACAAAGAAAACAACAATGACAAAGCTAAGCATTACACCAATGTGTAACATACCTATTCCAATGTAGTTGCCTCCTACGATAGCGTTATCACTGTTGTCACCATCAAAGGAGCTAGTATGAAATGTGGAGTCACCACACGACGCTGCAAAATAACTGTTCAAGGAGTCCCATCTCAATCTAGGACACAACCTACTTTTCCCACATCTAATCCTAGCAAGTAAAATCTTTTAGATGAGCTTATGCAAACCTCCACAAATATATCAATCTTAGAACTCTTAAGGTTATCCCCCACACACTAGAAAATACTGGAAAAAGCCTTGTCTGAGTCATCTGTTCCCAAGAACATTGATACTGATTAGTTTCAAGCTATGGTAGGGCATATTACCAACTATATATGAAAAATTTGGATAAAATAAAAATGATAATACAATAACATGCATTACCTAATCCAAATCCTCAAATACCTCAAATAGACACAATGATGAATGAATTGTTCGATTGATTTGATATGTTGGTTGCTCAATTCAACAACATAACATTGAGGTGGAGATGATAGATGAATGATGATAGATAAAAATGGATGAACGATTCAAGAATGATTTTGGTAGCATAAGGCTACTTGAAGAATCAACCCCCAAATGGCTTATGAGAGGGTTGATTTATAGAAAAGGTCTGATTTGGATTGATGGTTGAAATTGGATGTCAATAAGATGTCTTAATCAATGGCCAAGATTGAAAATTGTAGTATGAAATAGGGTTAGGGAAAAATTAGGGCAATGATAAGGATTAATGGCCAAGATTGAATTATAAGATAATTCAATCAAGGGTGGAAAATGAATGAGACAAAAGAAGATAAGAATGACATAGCTAATGAGGTTGGCACAAAAAAAGAGGTTGTTGGAGAAAATTAAATAATTATAAAATTATTTAATTATAAAAGACATGTGACATGTTGACTTTTAAATTAAATAATAATTTAATTCAAAAGTGGATGAAAATGACAAATTAGTAAATAATTAAATAAATAAAATTTATTTAATTATAGAAGAAGAGGATAATGAATAATTAAATAATTGAAATAATTATTTAATTATAGTAGAAAAATGCCAATAATTAAATAAATAAGCATTTATCTAATTATAGAAAGGAAGGGGCTAATTAGTGACGTAATTAAATAAAAAAAATTTATTTAATTAATCAAAGGAAGAATAAAGGAAAAATGAAGTAATTAAATAATTAAGAATTATTTAAGTAATAGAGGAATATATCCTTAAGAGATAATTAAATAATTAAAATTATTTAATTATGCAAGTAGAAGGAGGAATTGATATAAAAAGGTGGGTTCATAGGTGAAGGACAATTTTCAATGTCTACATTTTTCCCCTATTTGAGATGAAGTTCGAGATGATGAGCTTTGTGTCGAGTAACATCATTTCAAAGAAGCTAAGGTATGGATAGAGGAAAATGGATGATGATAGAAAGATAGGATGATGATGAAATAAGAGTGGGATAATGATGATATAAGAATAGGATGATGATGCCCCTTCGAGAGGATAAGCAGGTTGGACAAACATAGGTATGCTCTCGAAATGAAATGATAAGGACAGACAAGATGAATGATGCAAGATAGGAAGTGGATGAAGGAGATGAATGATACGTTATGCTACAAGAAAGTGAACAACCATGATGTTTGATGTAGCACTAGACATGATGTACCATAGTATAAGGACCAAGGTGAAGATTTGACTCGTGCCCCAATGTAATACAACCTTGTCTAGATACAAGATATGAATATTAGCTAGAATAATTCAGATTTGATGTAAATGTAAGATAAAAATGATAACACACACAAGCAAGCAAGAAAGCATGCACAAATGATAAAAAAACCAACAAGGTATTGCCCCTGTCAAGCTACAAAATGATGTGGGGAATGACATATCCCTAGATCAACACAAGGATGATAGTGTTGTCATTGCGGGGAACGACATATCCCTAGATCAATTGATTTGACTGATGATGATAATGTTGTCATTGCGAGGAACAACATATCCCTAGATCAACACAAGATGATGATAATTGATTGATTGATTGGGTTTACAACAAGATTAGGATCAAGACCAAAGGATTTCATTGGATAATTTGGCAAGATTGATCGACTTGATTGTTATGTATTGCCACTTGGATCATCACCTGACTGATCCGATCGATCTGACTTTGAATAGCTGAATGGTTATAATCTTTGACTGGACGGACCAGATGACAGAACTGAACAGAAGAACTGAGAACGACTGACTGATGATCTGATCAGAGTGATTCCGTCTGATCGATAACCTGGAAGACTGATCTTCATTAGGAGCCGAACTGATACACTGAACTGTTCTCTGGAAGAACTGATCAAAATAACGATCTAATTTGACTTGTATTACTGGCTCTCGACTTTCATGGATTACTCTGGTTTCTGTCCCCTTCCCTCCTCCCTCCCTTTTCGCAATTCTCTAGGACAATTTGGATCTCTGGAAACGTCTAACTTTGGATTTTGGAAATGCCTTTGATTTTTGATTTTTGAAATGTTTTGATTTTTTGAATTTTGAAATGTTTCTCATTGTTTTGAATTTTGAAATCTTTTGAGGTGTCATTGATGAAAATTTGAGGCCTCACAGGCTACTAAAATGAGACAAGGGAAAACCAAGTCTAGGTGCAAGGAGATAGATGGGATTGATGGATGGAAAGGTGGGTGATAGGATAAGGGATAAAAGGCTCATGATAGATGAATGGATGGAATGGAAGTATGCATCATAAGAGCGCAAGCATGTGATCTCCAAAGACTATGTCGCATGGGAATAACATGCCCCATTCTAGGTACAAGACTTGGGATTTTTTTTGAAAAATAATATGACAATAGGATAATGATATGATTGGTTAGAAAGATGGGGTATGTCAAGAAATACCCAAAACATATTTCAACATTCCCCCTATTTTTATCAAGATCAAAAGCAGGAAGAGAGGATGAATGGAATCAATATGATAGGTATGTATGACAACTAAAGATGGTAGGTAGAATGAGAATGATATGAAATGGAAATGATAGGTTGGATAGATAAGATATTGTGCACCCAAGTGTAAGTGACATAGAAGATGAAGCTACACATGACGCCTGTTTTCCATTTTTTCATCATGATACTTATCCAAGGTGCTTGTTTACTAGATTTCACCATTAGAAGAAAGGATTTCTCTTTACTTTTTTTTTTGGTTTTGTTTGTTTTTTTTGACTTTTTGGATAGGAGAAGGGGAATATGGATAGGAGGGACTCAAGTGTCTAGTTCCATGAAAGGTGGTAGTCCCACTAGGGATGGATGTCATTGCATGGACCATGTAAAATTTCATTATGCTCATAGATGTTGGTAAGGGATGACATGAAAAGGAGATGGAGTAGGTAGATGATGGATTATGATGGATTATGGAGAAAATAGTGGATTATGATAAAAATTAAGTGTAGGGAAGATGATAGGGATTATATGGGACTTATGTAAAGAGATGAATGGGAGGGCGGAAGCAAAATGGACCATGGAAGGTGGTGGATAATGGAAGGGGTGGAGGAATGAAATGGAACAGAAGGAAGGAATGGAATAAAAGGATAAATGGATGGTGGATGGTGGAATGGAATGGAAGAAGGAAATGTTAGGGTATTTCTATGACAAATGAGTATCAGGAAACGGTAGGGATATTAGGTGCTGGGAGTAATGGCAGTAAAGTGGGATGGAGGGATAATAGGATTTGGAAGTAATGGTGGAAAAGTGGATGGTGGAATGTGTATGGTCACATGCTTTTGAAATTTGTAGGATGATGGAGGAAGGATGGCAACATATGTTTTAGGCATATGATAGGATTTATGATGGAAAGTGGACTTAGGAGGCATGGAGGAAGTACCAACATCTTGAGAATTGTGTCGTTGAGGTATATATCCAAGGCCATAAGAGCGCGTAGGTACTTTGACATGGATGGGCTCTAAAATACCTTGTTCATGAAGGTATAGACCTTTACCTTGGTGGTTCATGTTTTGGAGTATGCAATGGACAATGGGACTAGGTTTAGGTGGAACACTAGACACGAGTTCCTTATTGGATGGAGAAAATGAAGCAAGGGAAGATAATGGTTATTGTTGTTCTAAGGAGGAACATTCATGAATGAGGGTGGAAAGAGCAATAGGATATGCTGGAGGACATGCAATGGGGTCAACAGTGGATGATGGAGGATCATTAGGATCTTGATTAGCATTGTGTTCACTTAGATCCAAGGTATTTTTTTGATATTCTATGTGTGCTTGGGAGGCATATGTCTCATCAAGGGAAGTGGATGTTGATGGATCATGGATAGGGTTGGGTAGGGGGTGGATAGGATCAATGGAGGTTTCTTACTCATGGATAGGTGAAGTGATAGGATCTTCACCATGGAATGCATAAAGATGGCTAAGAGGATCATCATGGACTTCTTGATCATAGGTAAGATCATAGAGGGGAGCTTGATCATAAATAGGACCAAGTACGTTATCAGAGGGATCATTAGATGAGCAGAGATCTTGATTAGAATGAGAGGTTAATGTTTCCTCATGCTTAGGATAATTATCTTGACATAACTCTTGAATTTCTTGAATGGAAGTGGAAGCGTGTGACACTTGAATGGGCTCAACATGTTCTAGATGGTTAACAACATGGAGACATGATGGAGGTTGACTTAGGATCAATGGCGAGGACTCTTGAATATGCTCAAGGGGGAGAATACATGATGTGGTTGAAGGAAGAGGCATTGCATTCAAAGGTTCTTTGGTAAGCTCATTAATGGGTGCTTGACATGGGGATGGTCTATTTCGTGCTAGTAGCCATTGGATCACATCCTTTGCAAGTGTATGGGTAGAATTATATAGTGGATGGTTATAGGATTAGGAATAGGACTAGGACATGGTGGCTTAGGGATAGGAATTTCATTGGATGGTGGTATGATAAAGTTATAGGGTGCATGAACTAGATTGGTATTTCCCTTGTCAAAGGTGGCATTAAGACTTAAAGGCTTTTGATCTTGTTGTGATATGGGTGGATATGTTGATGTGGCATTGACATGATAGGTAGATGGGTTAGGTTGGAATGATGATGAAGGTGACACATAGGATTGTGGTTGAATGTGTTGAGGTTTGAATGGTGTTTGGACTTGTTGTGGTATGATTTTTTGTTGTAATGATGATGGAGGGGTTGCATGGGACAATGGTTATTGAGAGGTAGATTGATATGGATAAGGTTTGACATTAGAAGAGGTGTGATAGGTTGATGAAGGGGTAACATGATATGTGGATGGATGAGGTTGATATGATGATATAGGTGACACAAAGGGTTGAGGCAAAATTTGTTGATGTGGTGATTGTACTTGATGATGTGCTTGTTGGATTTGAAAAGTGGGCATGAGGTATTGGGATTGTGCTATGAGTTGTTGTATTTGAGGTGATTGGTTTGTTTGAAGTTGAAATTGTTGGATGAGGCCTTGGAGCTCGTGTATAATTTATTGGTCTAAGGGTTGTGGTGCTTGATAAAGTGATTGGAGGAGGTTTTGGAATTGGGGTACTAGGTCTTCTAATGTTGGTATGGTGTAAAATGGTGTTTATTGGATTAAAGAGATGATGATGATTGGGATATGATGTGGAATGAAAATATTGTATGATTTGGATGATGTGGCAAATATTTACTGGAAGTTTGACTTGGGAAATATCAAACATAATATCTCACATGTAAATGTATGAACACACACACCAAACACAATGATAAATTTGTGTTTCAAGATTAAATGTTATGATTAAGCAAACACCTAAATACAAAACAAGTCTAATGCTAGTCAAGTGGGTATGGCCAATTAGGTCTTGAGCTAGGATGTACAAGGTTGACTAGGGATGATTTGAAAGCAAAATCCTACCACATAGCTGGGAGAAAGGGGTAACCCACCCTTCACCTTTACTTCCCAAAGGTATAAAGTTCTTTAGGGCTTAGCTAAGAGTGACAAGATTTCAACTCCCAAAGAGGCATGCCTTTGGATTCACACCTTGATTGAGGTCGTCCGTTGGAGGGGTGTGTTCTCCAACCAGGCCTCCTAAGAAGGGTATGACAAAAGGGAACCAAGTGAGGTGTTTTGGAGGACACACACACTTGATTCACACTCGCAGTTGTTAATTTCCCTTTAGAAAATTGAAATGTGTGTAAGAAAACAATAGAAGCACTTGTTCTACTTGTTCTTTTTAACCCAAAGCCAAATTGTGTGATGGAATACAATGGTTCTTTTGAAGTCCAATTTCAATGATGTGACAACAAAGAAGATGTTTGTTTTAATCCCTAAATTGAAGTGTGTTGACAAGCAATGATTAGAGATGAAAGATGGAATGTGTGCACCTAGACTTTCTTTAGCTCCAATTTTTTTTCCACTTGATCCAATTTGTCCTTTGAAGTGTTTATTTTTTCTGCACATTCACAAAATCAACAACAAAGCCAAAACCATAACAAAATAATTGATCACTAATATTAGAGGGTGAGCTACTCAAGACAAATGTGATTTTTTGGAAAAAAAAATTGCATGAAAAATAAAAACACGGAGAAGAAACCCTTATTGAAATTTCTAGAGCTTTCCAAAAATGTAAAGGAATCTGAAAAATTTGTTGTTTTGCACCCAATATTATTTTTTTATGAAAAAAATTTAACAAATTATTAAAAATTCAAAACAAGTCCAAAAATTTTGATTTTTGGATTGTACGCGCCTGACATCATCCCAAATCTAGAGAAACATTTTTGTGAAAAGATCTAAAACTGTTTGTGAGATATAAGCAAATCTTTGTAAAACCCTAATTTTCAAAGATCTATTTTTTGTCTAATTATTTTTCATCCAAATTAAAAACATAAAGAATGGATCCCTACTATAATTTAGAAAGATTTCCATAAATATAAAAAAATCCAAATAAAATCACTAATTTACTCTCAAAATTGATTTTTCATAAAAAATAACAAAAAAATTATAAATAATAAAAAACAACTCTAAAAAATATAAGTTTTAGACTGGAAGCCTTTCATATTGTCCCCAACTTGTAGAAAAAAATTTATGAAAATATTTGTAGCCGTTTGAGAGATATGGTTGAATCTTTGAAAACTAGGGTTTTGTCCCAAAATGATGCAAAACCCACAACAAAAAGCTAACAAAACTTGCAACAAAAAGGATCCAACTCCAAAATTTCTCAATTTTTTTCAAAATATTTAGCTAAAAATTAGTTAGGGGGTTTACGTCGGGTTCACCAAAGTGTATATGAAAAATTTGGATCAAATTAAAATGATAAAACAATAACATGCATTACCTAATCCAAATCCTCAAATACCTCAAATAGACGCAATGATGAATGAATTGGTCGATTGATTTGATATGTTGGTTACTCAATTCAGTAGCATAACATTGAGATAGAGATGATAGATAGAAATGGATGAATGATTCAAGGATGATTTTGGCAGCATAAGGATACTTGAAGAATCAACCCCCTAATGGCTTATGAGAGGGTTGATTTATAGAAAAGGTCTGATTTGGATTGATGGTTGAGATTGGATGTCAATAGGATGTCTTAATTAATGGCCAAGATTGAAAGTTGTAGTATGAAATAGGGTTAGGGAAAAATTAGGGCAATGATAAGGACTAATGGCCAAGATTGAATTATAAGATAATTCAATCAAAGGTGGAAAATGAATGAGACAAGAGAAGATAAGAATGGCATGGGTAATCAGGTTGGCACAGAAAAAGACGTTGTTGGAGAAAATTAAATAATTATAACATTATTTAATTTGGGTGGGAAGGTGAATAATTAAATAATAAAAAGCATTATTTAATTATAAAAGACATGTGACATGTTGACTTTTAAATTAAATAATAATTTAATTCAAAAGTGGATGAAAATGACAAATTAGTAAATAATTAATTAAATAAAATATATTTAGTTATAGAAGAAGAGGATAATGAATAATTAAATAATTAAAATAATTATTTAATTATAGTAGGAAAATGACAATAGTTAAATAAATAAGCATTTATTTAATTATAGAAAGGAAGGGGCTAATTAGTGATATAATTAAATAAACAAAATTTATTTAATTAATCAAGGGAAGAATAAAGAAAAAATGAATTAATTAAATAATTAAAAAATATTTAATTAATAGAGAAATATGACATTAAAAGATAATTAAATAATTAAAATTATTTAATTATGCAAGTAGAAGGAGGAATTGATATGAAAAGGTGGGTTCATAGGCGAAGGACAATTTTCAGTGTCTACACATATATTTGTAAAGGAAATTTGCATAGAATCTACATAAATATGTAAAGGATAGTTTTAAGATATTTTAAGAGTTATTTATTAATGTTTAATTAAAATATAAACAAACATATGTTAAAATTAAAATTGGAAGATTAAAGTTAAAAACTTTGAAATGTGAACTTTTCTTGATGACATGTTGTGATAAAGAGTTAATGACTGAAAATTGAGATTGGATTATGGATCAATAAATTAAGACTAAGATGCTTCAATTTTGAGAATATCCATGAATTTGTGGAACATAATTGTCATTTTGTCACGTAAATATGATATTATCTTGTAAACTTGTGATCTTGTATAGAAGAGAAGTGTCTTTAGTACTTGTAGATAATGTTCACCTTATGGTATCTAAAGTAAGGGAACAAGGGGTGGTGCTAAAGAGCATTGCGAAGCTTCTATACAAGTATTACTCTAGTTTACACCACTTTGAATCAATGTCTTGGATGCATGAGTCTAGCACTTAAATTTGACTATTTTGCTACACTCATTGACCCAATGCCTAATTCATCACTTAGACATGCTACTTTGTCATATTTAGAATTATGTTGATCTAAATCCTAGTTGTTCATTCACCCTTTCTAGATATGATTGTTGGTACAATCTAATCCCCAAATTTTTAAAATTTAAAACCCTACATTCCAAGGCCAACATCTTTACGATTTGGCTATTGCTCATTATTATGGATGACATTTTTTTTAATTCCATGCATCTAGGCTCATATATTTAAATACATAATCCTAGGTCATTTGTACATATTAGATTGTAACATGTCATCAAAGTAGACACATCACTCATTCTTTATCACACACTAATGAACACTCAACTTCCATATATCAATTAACCTCACTTTCAAAGCACGCTCTATAATACATCCACACATCAACTTGCATAAGAAAAATCATCAATTAATATTTAAAAAATGGAAAAAATCATTGTCATTCATATATCAACATTCATTGTTGCTCTACTATCACTATTTTATTGTTAATTTAGTCTCAAGGCTTGACTAAAGTGCACAAAAGTCTAGAACTTCAATCTTACATAGTAAGCTCCAAAATTTTCTTTAGCAACACCTCTTGTTTCCTTACCTCAAATATCACCACAAAAACATTCTTTGTGGGTACTAAAGACCCACTTCTACTTTTGACAAGTTTGCAAGTCTCTAAGACATGATTACATATTTGCAAGAAAAATCACTAGTGTGTTTCATCCTAGACAATTAGATTCACAAGATTTGGTCATCTCACCTTCCTATCTAATTTAAAAAAATTCATCATCTATTTGCCACAAAATGTCATCAAGTGAAGTTTATTTTTTAAGGTACACAACCCTAATCCTCCTATTTCAATTTTAGCACATATTTATTTATATTTCTTAGTTAAAAATTAATATTAATCAATCCATTATATTACTCAACTCTCAAAATATCTAGAAGGTTTGAATTACACTTAATTTACTCTCCACTTTAGATATTTATGTGGAGGATGTTGAATTTCATTTACATAAATTCATTATCTAATAATGTTATAATCTAATGATGTATAAATGATGTAGGATTAGATCTTT
>VDFB02301448.1:0-55168 GCA_007258455.2 Sequoia sempervirens | reverse complement strand
TTAGTATTTTAAAATATTTAATTCAGATTTTAAATTATTAATATATCTAATATATAGAATTTAACATACTTAGCGTTTACAATTTTTGAATTAATTTTTTCTAACTTATTTATATTTTAATATGGTGGATTTATTTCTTATATTAAAAGAAATCGATAAATTTATATTAGTTGAATTTAATCATGAATTTTGTTTTTGCCTAACTTGATTTGAATTTTATCCTTACCAAACATGAATACAAACACAAACCTTGTGACATAGGTTATTATTTCCTGAATTTTGACAATTAGATGTGCTTCAAATGATCTTTGCGAGTGGCTCATGACTGAATTTCTCAATGTTTTGGGTTAATTTGGATGTAACTACTTTCTAGCCTTGAGGTGAGATTTCTCCTTTCTTTTTCCTTAAATGCAAATTCTATTGTTGAAGCCAAATTACATGGCTTTGTCATGTTTACATCATGCACCAATATTTCCCATAGATACAATTTGAGTTTTGTTATCTTAACCTCCTTGTCATGAATGTTGTCTATGTAACAAAGGAGATGCATGGAACTTGGAGTCATCCTTGGCCATTGAGTTGTTCCTATGAAAAATTTGGAACTCATCTCATTTCTTTTCCCTATGTGTGGCTAGTAAGTACTTTTCATGAAACTATTCCTCTTACAATTACTAGTGAGTTTCTAGCACTTGCCTCTTTTGGGCACTTAGATATTCTCATTAGAGTGAACCCTTTCCATCCAATTGAAAAACTCTTATTTGATCCTTTCATTTTGAAATATCCCACCCCTGGTACGATATTTGCTATCTGATTTCAGCTTTTTCTGTTTGTTTTTGGTTTTGTAGTTTTTTGAAATATTTGCCAAGAAATGCATAAAATTGCAAAATGAAGAAATGCTGAAGCACAAATATAATATTATATCATTTCGGATTTATTAATGCCTTGAAATTACATGGAAAAGCATACCCGAATGACAACTTCTGATCTTGAAAGCTCTATAAATCCTGAAGGATGATCTCCAGGAAATAGATGAAGCTTTGTGATAACCTCTGAAGAAGATTATCTCTTAGAATGCCCTTGGGTGATCTTCCACACCTATAGACATTGTTCTCTCTGAGGGGTTTCGTCCTCAAGAAAGCTTGAATCTTCAAACTACCAGCAAACCCTTGTTGGAGCTCCTCTACAAATTTCTCCAAACAAGAATAATAATCCAGAATGAATTAAATGAACTCAAATGCTCTTTTATAATATTCAATTTGCATTTGAATTTCATCTCATTTAATTTACTTTAATTTCATTTACTTTTCCCTCCTTTTTGGTGCACAACTTAATAATATAAAGTATACTTTAAAAATCACTTATATCCTTTAAATATAAAGTGCCCTTTGAATATATTTTAATAACACACTTTATTATTTGGTGTTATTAATACTAAATGCATAGGACCAATATTACCAATATAACTCCAGGATATAATTATGCCACCATGCCAGATGTAGACATTCTGCCAACTGACCATACTAGTGACTTACTATAAATAGTAAGTATGCATCAAAGTCTCTTGAATGCCCTCCAAAAGGCACACCACAAATAAATTGGGATGAAGAGCTAAAGAATACTAAAATAAGCACCAAAGGGTTTGCTGAAGAGCCAAAGATTACCCTCAAAAGGGTCACCTAAACACCTTGTTAGCCTATGGGGACTAGTTGGTAGACTAACCACTGCATCTGACCACTGCCTAGGAAAAGGGGACATTATAGTCCACCCTCTCCAAGATTGCTTGTCCCCAAGCAATCCTCACCTGAATACTCTGTCTTGTCACCTCGATGTCAGGATCCCAAATCAATTTGTAGAATGCCCAACTACATATCCATTGCATCCGCTAGGTAGAGATTAAACCATGCTCAGCATCAGTGTGAACATCTACCTCATTGTAGAGCAATCTACCAAACAGAAGAATCCCTGGATCCCACAACCAAAATGGAAGTCTGCCATACACATCACTCGCTGACTTCCACTGCACTACATTGATATAATCTTCACCATACTGAGAATGGTGAAGCAACACATCGAAATCCAACCGAACTGACATGCCAAACCTATTACCACTTGGATCCCAACACACAGGAACCTCGCATCCATCGAACATGAGGAGATGGAGGTAACTCGAAATGCCAGCATCAAAACACCTCTTCCGAGCGTCAACTAACCTCCCATGGATGTGATGACTATCCCTCATAGGTGCCGAAAGAAGTGTAACTGCTCCTCTTAGGTTGCTGATATGGAACAGATCAACACCCTTAGGACTATAAGATTGATCTATGGGAATGCAAATGATACCGCTAGGTTCATAGGGTGATGAAGTATCACCTCTATGTTGCTCATCCATGACAAGAAGATGATGCAATTCTCCTCCAAGCTCAAGTATAGCTGTTGTCCTCCAAAATTTATGAATAAAATCCTCATCCAAATAAATAGAACAGTCGTCCCTTACCAACTTATGGAGTAGAACTCCATCACTGCGGGCTGGACTAACAATGCCATCAACATGCTTCACCTAAACCACAACTTCCTATAACTATTCCTCCAATGGAAATTTTTGAAGCACGGAGCAGTAAACTCCTCGCCAAGGACATCTTTTGCATGATGGAAATCTGATCCTGGACCCCGTAAAACAAATCAATTGAAAGTAATAGAGTCAAATGCCAGCATCAAAACACCTCTTCCGAGCGTCAACTAACCTCCCATGGATGTGATGACTATCCCTCATAGGTGCCGAAAGAAGTGTAACTGCTCCTCTTAGGTTGCTGATATGGAACAGATCAACACCCTTAGGACTATAAGATTGATCTATGGGAATGCAAATGATACCGCTAGGTTCATAGGGTGATGAAGTATCACCTCTATGTTGCTCATCCATGACAAGAAGATGATGCAATTCTCCTCCAAGCTCAAGTATACTTGTTGTCCTCTGAAATTTATGAATAAAATCATCCAAATAAATAGAACAGTCATCTCCTACCAACTTATGGAGTAGAACTCCATCACTGCGGGCTGGACTAACAATGCCATCAAGCTCACTGAAACCACAACTTTCTTATAACCACGCCTCCAATGGAAATTTTTGAAACACGGAAGTTGCAAACTTTGCCAAGGACATCTCTGCATGATGGAAATCTGATCACTGACCTTGTAAACAACCAACTGAAAGTAATAGAGTCAGATACCCGCAATCTCTAGTTCCATTTTTTGGAGATGGGAGCACTCCATCCCACAACGGATGATATGAATCCCGAGCCAACCCACACCTACGCATCATCAAATGATTTGTGTGTGGACTAAAAGAGAGGTGATGAGCACTCCTTACTATGCAGTCAAGATGGAATACACCTGCTTGTGCCAATGGCTGACCAACATAGTCATTGGGAATGCATGCCTTGTCACTCTCATCACTTGAATTAGGAGGTAGCTCACATCTTCGATTCTGAAGGGCTGATTGGGTAGATGCTCTCCAAGTCCTCTCTACGAACCCAATAGCAAAGTCCCTATCTGATAGTAACTGGAGGTATTTTGACTTAGTCCCCTCTAGGGCACGCATGATAGTTTGCAGACTAGATATGGAAGTCCCAACTACTACCTCTATCCGCCTTTCCTCCAATTGTGCTGACCACAGGAGGTACTCCACAAACTTGTGTGTGCTCTCGAAATGAGATAAGGTTTGGACAGCCCTATCCTCAGTGACTATCAGCTGTTCCTTGAGTCCTAGTGACTCATTAGGCTCAAACCTACCATCCACCTCAACCAATGCATTACTTGATTTGTTGGCAAATGTAGGAAACATGCTCCCACTAGTAGACGCTTTGCAATCCTCATGCAAATAAGATGGGACAGTGCGATGATTCGACACGCTAGTCACACAAGAATCTACATCCTCAGCACAAGACTCACCAATAGAAATCTCAACTCCTCCAATGTAGAGACTAGTAGCCCTGTCACGTGCAGACGCATGCACCTCATTGCTGGTTGGCCCACAAGGTGTATGCATCACTGCCTCTGTCATGTTTGTATCTTGGGCCCTCAACCCTTAAGTACCATTCTCATCCGCAGGCGTTATGGTAGCCCTGGAAGACTGAATTTCTACTGTGGATGAAGTTGATTGAGCCAAACTCAATTCCTCAAAGAGCTCGTCTATTTGAATCTCCGATTCTTGAAGGGCCTTCTGAGTGCTCTTTTCTTAATCTTTGGTAACCTCAAGCTTGTAGGAAAGCTTGTCTCACCAAGCACGAGTAGGTGGTATCTATCTGAGAGTAGCTGTAGGTAGTTGGTCTTTGTTACCATCAATGCCTCTTTGAGTGCATGGAAACCTACAAGGGAAAGTCCTCCTTCAAGATTGTTTTGTATCCTTGGAATCCTCCAACAATACTTTTCCATCAGTTAAAGTGTGTCATCAAAATGTCTAATGGCTGCATCAATCTGATCTTCATTCACCTTTAGTTGTCCTGCCAATTGATTGGACTCCTGAGACTCATCAATCTCATACAAATTTTCTGATTTAAGATCAATGTCGTGCAACATAAAATCTGATTTGTTTTCAAGGCTGATATCAACTTCATGAGCACTGAAAATGTCATCTTGGGGTTTTGTCAAGCAATTATCATGATGTAAGGCATTCTTGTCATCAACCTCTTTAGTTTTGAACCCCTTTTCTTCCACCTGCTCATCAAGCAAGTAGGGCCTCGACTTACCCTCACATTGTTTGAAAACACCGTGAACCAAATTATAAGCAGCTGTAGACATCACCCGTTCTTGCTTTAGAACAGCCAACAATAGAGATAAGATAGGCTAGGAAATTTCATCACTTTCAGTAATAATTGAAGCCATAATGATCCTCATGTAGTCTTGAATAGATTTATCATGTTCCTCACTGATAGAATCCATGAAAAGGAAAAACATCTGTAAAATAAGGTCATTACAATCACAGTCAATCATAACTACGCATGATTTCACCTATGCCATCAACTTTAGGACCTTGACCCTCTTCCCAAAAGAGGGACTTCTGACATCACCTATCCCACCAAAGCTTCCAATAATCAGTTGCAATACCTCCCTCATTTTGCCAACATTACAAGGAACCCGAGGAGCTGTAATCCTTATAATTTCACTGAGGAAAAGAGTAACAGTGAGCCTTATCTTCTCATTTTCGTGTTTCAATAATTCGTGCTCACCCTAGAAAGTCACTGCTGGAGTCATAGCTATCTGCAACCAATCAGGAGGTGATTGCACAACAAGACTCAAATATACTCTTTTCAGTGTGACCAAAGTAACATCCCAAGGTTGAGGTTGACTGCCAAGCTTACTACCTGTTTCGTAGAATACTCTTGTCAACCACTTTCCATCATCTGATACCAACTTTTTGTCACTAACCTCTTCCATACCTTTAAATCTGAAACTGAAAACTATGAGTGCTGTTCACTCAACAAAGAGAAGATGTGAACCTGAATGGACTGAATTTTTCTGATTGTTTTAGTTTGATAGATTGAACATTTTATCAAACTAATTCATAACAAGACATATAATGCAATGGTACTGAAAAGAAAAGATGCATACAGGTCCGATAATCTGTTTTCCCACTTCTTTCTTTCACAAATATGACTGATATATAATAAGGCAACTCAAGAATAATTCCCAGTTTCATGTACTCTCAGATTATCCAATAGACAGAGAACAGATTATAGGTATTTGTACTCAAGAAACTATAGCAGCATTAATGCTAAATGACTGTGAGAAAGCTTTAATCAAAATGCAACTACAACAGTATTAACTTTCCTCAACATATGATTGTCATACATATTATATCTAGAAATATATGACCCCAACTTCTGAGATACATCAGATATTTAGAGTTTGCAAAGTAAAAGCATGAAATACCTAGGAAGACCTCCAAAACTGATTCTGAGTGATCAACAGATTGGGATGATGACAGCAGCAGTAAACTGTTATCAACAAGAAGTTTACTTGCCCAGACCTCCCAAGCTTGTCATATTCTCCATGTAAGTTGGAAAGGTCGATTCCTTTGTCTGAATTGGAAACTTAATTCAATTTGTCTCTTCTGAACCACGTCACCCTAAGTCCTGTGACTTCTTCAAACTCATTCAAAGTTTTCTTTTATTCCCTTTAGAATTTGCGACTATCGTATTTGCCCACAACTCTTTTAAAAGGCATGCAATTATATTATTCTTGAATACCTCTTGTGATTATATCCAGCTGGCAAATAAACTGTCTTTATTTGGAATATGTCTTTTACCTTGACTCCAATTTGTCCTTTTTGCATAGTCGATTGTTGAAGATTGGCAGATCCCTTAGTATATTTCAACTCCCGTGATTTTCCTTAGTGCCTACCTTCCCAATATAATCAAACTCCAATCCTCAGGGGATAATCTTTAAATAATAATCGGCCTATAATAATCGCACTCCCGTTTTGTCTTTATATGTTTATGTCTTAGTCGCCAGGTTTATGTGTGCTGCTTGCCTGTCTATCGGGCTTCTTGAATATGCATGACTCCTTGATTTGTCTTTATTTTGGAATTAAAATCACACAATTTTGTCTTCAAGCGACTGATAGAAATGAATCGTTTTGCATTAAATCGCCTCCCTTTGACTCTTGTTTGTGTTTCCTGTGAGCGTATGTTTATCTGCTTTAAAAACTGGACTAAATTAACCTTCATAGATTCCTTGCATCAAACGGCTCCTCTTAGGACGACTGGATGCATATATACCCTCCAGAGATTCCTATAAATATTTCACGGCTACAAAATTCTAAAACAATGAAAACATAGAGTGCTCTCAAACCTTGATCAATGTTTGCAATTTCCTAATGAATTCTCAAACCCTAAGTTCTGAGAATTTTCTTTTTCCTCATAAAAATTTATTTCCAACACAGGATGGCAGGAAAACTGTGCTCTGATATTATTGAAATATCCCACCCTTGGTATGATATGTTGATGCATTAGCAGCGTCGGTAGCTCCTTCTAGCTTAGTATTTTTATTGAAGACATAAATTAAAGATAGCCGTAGGCTATTTAATTTATGCTCATTATCATTATGCTCATGGCCGACATAAAAGTTAATTAGAATACATTTAAATCAAAGCCGTCTATCATTAAGAACATTAATGTTTATCTCAAGATGGCCGACCTCTTGTGAAGAGGAGTGAAATCTTTATGAAGGCCGACATACATGATGGGATGCGTCTCTTTCACTGGCATATATATTCAACATAATTCATTCATGCTAAGCATCGAAGGGCAGTCTGATCATTCACACAAGTTGTTCTAAAGCCGAATTCAACTGTTGATCTAAAGTGCGAATCCAGTAAATTCATCAAAGCGAATATTACCATCACTTCAGAACGAATCCAGTGGTCTGACCTTTGTGGAAATCATTAAAGACACAGATCATATATATTTCTGGATGCGTACACTGCTGAGTCCAGGGCGAATCCATTCAAGGGTGATCAGCGAACTTACTGATTTGAGTCATACTGAAGCTTAAGTCAAATCTCTGGCTGTCTTCCACTGCGAGCTGAAATTGAGGTTCATCAGGTTGGCAAAGCTGTTAAGTGAGTATTTACTCAAAAATTTATCATTGAACTCATCTAATCAGTGACATCGTCAAGTGCTAGACTGTTAGAGAGATAAGCGAACTTTGTCATCTCTGTTTGCTGCCTTTACCAGGTGTGATCTGAAGGCTTCTATTTGTCTTTGTTAAATTTTCTTTGATACTGTATATTGGTCTGGTGTTAAGACCTCATTGTATCTTGTAAAGACTGCCACTGTTGCATTATAAGTAAGAGAGATCTTTGTTGCTGGGTTTTTCTCCCTCAAGAGGAGGGTTTTCCCAGGGTATATGCTGTGTTATCTTGTCTGATTTATGTTTTAATTCTCTCCGTATTTAATCTGTTCACACAAATTAACATGGTATTTGCTATCTAATTTCAACTTTTTCTGTTTGTTTTTGGTTTTGTAGTTTTCTGAAATATTTGCCAAGAAATGCATAAAATTGCAAAATGAAGGAATGCTGAAGCACAAATATAATATTATATCATTTCAGATTTATTAATGCCTTGAAATTACATTGAAAAGCATACTCGGATGACAACTTTTGATCTTGAAAGATTTGTAAACCCTAAAGGATGATCTCCAAGAAATTGACAAAGCTCTGTGATAACCTTTGAATAAGATTATCTCTCAAAATGCCCTTGGGTGATCTTCCACACCTATAGACATTGTTCTCTCTGAGGGCTTTCATCCTCAAGAAAGCTTGAATCTTCAAACTACCAGAAAACCCTTGCTGAAGCTCTTCTCCAAATTTTTCCAAACAAAAATAATAATCCAAAATGAATTAAATGAACTCAAATGCCCTTTTATAACATTCAATTTGCATTTGAATTTCATCTCATTTAATTTACTTTAATTTCATATAATTTTCCCTCCTTTTGGTGCACAACTTAATAATGTAAAGTATACTTTAATAATCACTTATATCTCCCTTTTTAAAATGACACTTAATTTATATTATAAAGTATACTTTAAAAGTCACTTAGATCCTTTAAATATGAAGTCCCCTTTTAATATATTTTAATAACACACTTTATTATTTGGCGTTATTAATACTAAATGCATAGGACCAATATTACCAATATAACTCGAGTATATGATTATGCCACCATGCTAGATATAGGCACTCTGCTTGTTGACCATACCGGTGACTTACTATAAATAGTAAGTATGCATCAAAGTCTCTCGAATGGCCTCCGAAAGGCTCACCACAAATAAACTGGGATGAAGAGTTGAAGAATATTGAAATAAGCACCAAAGGGTCTGCTGAAGAGACAAAGATTACCCTCAAAAGGGTCCCCTAAACACCCTGGTAGCCTATGGGGACTAGTTGGTAGACTAACCACTGCATCTAACCACTGCCTAGGAAAAGGGGACATTACACATTTGATCTGAACTTATGTAACCCAAAGTATTTCTTAAGATTGATCAACCAAGTCTCAACAACATCTCCCAAGTCTTTCTTAAAAAATTGAGGGGGAGGCTATCTCTCAAGGCTTTGGATGAAAGGGTGTAGGGTCTACCCTTCTTCTTTGCCTTATTGACACATTATCATTATATAGAATTTTTGTTGACTTGGGTAGTACTACCTCGTCTTGCTCATTAACTCATACCTGATTTAAGTTTTTGTTTAGATTTCCATTTAGATGATATATTTTGGGTTTTTAACCCTCTAATTGTGCTTCAATGGTCTTAGGCACCCCTAAGACCACTTGAAATTTGTTGTCATTCTTAGGGGGATCTCGTGGAGGTTTTGGAGATGGATTTGCAACATTTCATGTGTACTCCTTGGCCAACCTAACTTACCTGCCATCTTGATCTTGTTTAAACCATTTTTTGTGATACACAAGTTTATGAGGAGTCAATTTATGATCCCTTTTGGAGGCCCTAGTGTTTTAAATTTAAAACTTAGCTAACCTTGCTTTAATACCAAGTGTAAACACTTCAAAATTCAGGCCAACTTTTTTTTTTTGTTGCAATGGCTAATTACTGCATTAAACATGGTGTTACATCATTTACCTCTACCTAATCTAGATTCATATTGCTGACATTTGGTTTCCATTTTACTGTGCATACATATTAGTTTATACTTTATAATTTTACTAAGGATTTCCATACAAATAATTTGTCAATTTGTAAACAACATGTTAGCATTTTAATTTGTCTCTTGCAAGACAACACAAAATGGAACAGCACATGAGGATAACCTCTCTTCAAATTAGTAGAGAAAGTTCACTAAGATCTAAAACTACCAATAAACCTAAAGCTGTGAACAAGAACTGATACTATTAGTAATCTTGACCTAGCTTTTTGAATTTTGGAGGTTGAGCAACGAGACCTGAAAATTACTTATCTCACAAATGAGGTTTTTCAATATGTAGGACTTTCAACTAAAGAAATTAAAACTAAAGACGAAGTGCTTACTAAATGGCTAAATCAGAGACTAGTAGATCCACATTCACAACAGAGGATTAAACAAAATCTAATTCTACTAAATAAAACTGTAGTGTAAGATTCAAGAAAAGTAAACCCTTAGAAGCACTCAAAGTTACTTGGTAAGATGAAAGATAAGTGTTAATACAAAGCTCAGCAAAATTTCCTTACTTTAATCTTCTTATAAAAATCTTACACAAGAACATAATAACTCAGAAAAAAAACGTAAATGATAATCTTTGTAGAATAAGCTTTTACTTCAACTATCATTCGTTATGCCCAAGGCACTCATTTATCGTTTTAAAGCAAACCTATCCACAAGCTATAGAAAAAGAAGAAAGAAAGGAACTTTAAAGCAAACCTAACCTAAAACAATTAATAAAATACAACTGACCTAAAAAAGTCTTTTATCCATCACCCAAAATAGAACATTGAGAATAGTTGCTGCCGAATATGGTCATTGTTAAAAATGGCAATTTGCACATGATTCACTTCCATAATTCTTGAACCAATATTCACTTTGAAAACTATGAACCCTCTGAATCTTTTGAAGTATGTTGAAACCCTAAACGTTTGAGCATCACCTCAATGCCTTTAATCTAAAAGGTCTGTATTCCATTGACTTTTCCGTCAGTTTGACCTAAGTGAGCAGTTAGATTTTTGAGTATCAATGCCATTAGAGGCATCATTTTGCAGTGAGAACAAATGAGAACTTTTGTAAGGTAAAACTTCAAACAATTTGATTGAATCTTCTCTGATGACAACTCATTTTCTTAAAGATTACCTCCTCTTCACTATATGAACTTGTCCCAGTGTTTTACAATGTTGATTTGATCAATCAGGCTGTTGGAAATGGAAGGTAGCCACTTGGATGAGAGGAAACTCAGTTCAGAAATGTGTAATGGCAGAGGAAATACTAGAAGAAAGGAAGAATATGGAAGAGGGCTGTTGATATCTCTTGCAATAATACTTCTGTTTTAGAAACCCCTTCATAATGGCGATGGTAACCTCTTCGAAGACCTGCATACATATGAGGGAAGCTAATATTTCTGCAATAAATAATAAAGTCTGAAATGTTTTGGGGTTTGAACAATGAATTGCCTTCATATATAGGATTTGGATCCTCTTCCTTGCATGCTTTAGAATACTGTTTTTGTTTTTGGCCAACTAAATATAGGGAGGTGGAAATCAGTAAGGTTTTAGCCATTATTTCACTTATTGGATTGGGTTTTATGTGGCAAAGCTACCTTTAAAGTGCGGCTATTGTAGGTTTGTCATCTTTTAACCATAGGCACATATCACTAGCAAGCTTGGAATTTTTATTATGGCTTGGGCACAGTTCAATAATGGTAGAACTATACAAAATGTGTGCCAGCTTAAGTTTTTCCTTTTGCTCAATCTCACAAATCTCTGAAGTCATTGCCACTTTTTGAGTTTGGTGTGGATCTCTAAAGCATTTGCCATGTTTTAGCTAATTGGGAGCACATCACTAATGGTTTTTTCCTTGAAAAACTGTGCCAATGACTTATATTAGTCCATTTATACTATGGTGGGGATCACTTAAGCAATTGCCATGCTGTACTTCACTTGGGGGAGGAAATCATTGGCATTCCCACCCAAAATGTGTGCCTCATGAACAACTCTTTACCTAGGAGGAATCCACTTATCACTTTTCCAATGCTTTATGTCTTAGGTGCACATTACTAATGGCTTTGCCCTTGAAAAACTACACCAGAGGCTTAGGCATATTCCTCACTTTTTAGCTAGGCACAAATCACTTAAGGTCTTGCCATTTTTAATCTTGTTGGTGGGGATATTACTAGGCTAGACCAACCAAAATGCGCACCTTCATTACTTGAACTCTTGAACTCTAGTTTGTGATCTAGATTTCACTATAACATTCATTAGAATCTAATGCTTCAGTACATGACATTGTTACAATTTTGATGCAATCAAGAAGACTCAAGGTTAAGAATCCAGTCAAAGCCATTCATGAAAAGGAAATTTTGGCAATCCTACATGTAGTCAAATAGTGGCAGCACTAATTGAAGAAGGACAAACCATTTCGGAACCAAATGAAATTATCCAAACAAGAAGTAAGAGGCTATAAAATAGAATATCACCTATTGTCCCATCAAATGGAAGAACTTGCTTAGAGAAGATGCTTCTTTGGAACACAAATGATTCATTCATAAATTCCCAGAGCCAAGTGTTGATGACAATGCTTCTTGAAAGAAGGGGGCATGTTACTACACCCTTAGCCTTAATTTGGTCTTGGTAGTAGGGGCTTTTCCCCTTGACTTTACTCTATACTATGACATGAACCTTGCTAGGGGTGCTTCCCATGGACCTCACGAGGGGTGCCACCCCTTGACCTTGCTAGGGACTCCACCCTAGACCTTCACCTATTGCTATTCCCTTGTCCTCAAATCCAAGTCCTTTGTACCCCTATTGTGAGACTCCATGGAACTATATCATTTATTGATTTGAGGATTATATGACAGATGCAATCACAAATTAATGATCATAATAGATTTAGATGTTCTCTAAATGCATCAGTTCCCTTTTTTTCTTCATAATTTTGTTTTTTTGCCAAGTTTTTTTGATATTGCTATCAAAATTCAATTGTGTAGTTTTTCAAGTCAAACTCATTGACCCATGTTTCATGAGTAGTGGTTCACAAGAACCCATCTCTCATGATAATGGATGGTTTACTTAGCATTCATTGCATCTAGGTGATGCTCATATAGGTGAAGCATTGGGCCTTCCCAAGAGGTCACACATCCTAGTACTACTCCAACTCAAGCGCACTTAACCATGGAATTTTCCCCAAGGTTAAGCCCGCTTAGCTTGCAACTCCATTTGCAATCCTTCAACAAGTGTTGTGCATTATGAACCATTCATTATAGAGCCCCTTTAGTTCATCAATTCATAAGTAGGAGGTATTTTCGATAGCGTGTCAAATTATGATATTGCTATCAAGATTCAACCGTGTAGTTTTTTGAGTCAAACTCATTGACCCATGTTTCATGAGTAGTGGTTCACAAGAGCCCATCTCTCATGATAATGAATGGCTTACTTAGCACTCATTGCATCTAGGTGATGCTTAGAGAGGTTAAGCATTGGGCCTTCTTGGGAGGTCACCCATCCCAGTACTACTCCAACTCAAGCACGCTTGACCATGGAGTTTTCCCCAAGGTTAAGCCCGCTTAGCTTCTGAAATGATAATTGATATTCATAATTGCGTGATTACAAAAGGAGATGAAAACTCCTTATAAAGAAAATTACAAGACGATGCTTCTAAAAGAAACCATCGTTAACAAAAGCAAACTAAAGCAATTATTAGAAAGATGCTAAAACCAACTAAAGTGTAAACAAAAGTTACTAAAGACTAAGATAACAAAAAGTAAATAGACGATTAACTAAAGCTAAGATGACCATTAATATTACATTTAATATTTTAATACCCTCCCTTAATGGTCATCCTACAAACAAAAACTAAGTCTACCTATATTTAGATGGTGTGTTGGTCATCAAAATGCATAATATGCAGACTCCTACTGCTCAGTATACTCCGCCACTTGAGCACTTTGTTGAGACTCTTCTTGGTTGGTCTTCTCATCAGCCAACTGCTTTCTGCAAAACTTCTGGATATGACCAATCTTCCCATAGTAATGGAAAGTAATAGACTTCTTGGAGCCCTCCTCGAATCACCTCGTCTTTTCTGCTGAGTGGACTTTGCCTTTTCCAACATCCTTGGCAGTAAATGCTTGTTCAACACTAGGAGACTCATTGCTGCTCCCAAATAGCTTCCTCCACCTATCCTGCTACAAAAGTTTGTTGCACAGTTCATCAAACTTCAAGTCAACATTGGTGGATGTAATGTTGAGTGTTTCGATGAAGTGCTTGTAGGATCATGGAAAAAATTTCAATGTGATAACCACCATATTCTCCTCTTCCATCTTATGACCAATGGTCTCAGTTGATCGCAAATTTCTTTGATATTCATCAAGTGCTCCTACAAAGACATTTGGTCATCCATCATAATGGAAAACAAATATATTCTTTCAGAAGAAAGCCCTTCCCCTGTCGAGGTCTCAGCTTGAAGATCTTTCAACAAGCTCTGTGATCTCCGAACCGATTTACTAGATGGTGGTATTTCGTAACATCTCATCTAAGACGATAATTTTAGAAGCATAATTGCCTCCCTATTACCTCCATCATACTTGTCTTGATCCTTACCAGTAGTAGGTGGGACAAACTTCAGTACCTAGAACAACCTCATTAAGACATTGGTACTCAAAGATGGTAAGCATCCTCTACTTCCACGTGTTGTAATTCTTTCCATTGAACCTTTGTGTATTTACCAACATAAAATTGGACAAATACGCCATACCTCCCATTTTCCAATGAGGTAACTCTGTGATCAGCTGGCACAAACTCTAAACAATCAACTGGCACAAACTCTAGACAATTAGCTGGCACAACTCATGATTTTTTTTTAAAAATCGTCTAAAAAAGAGGCTCAGAAACTGTAAGATTTTTCAGAAAAACCTTTGAAAATTTAAAAGTAAGATTTTTAGAAAAATCCTCAAAAATTGCGTACTTTTTATAGAAAAAATTTCAAAAACTCTATTAGTAATTTTTTAAAGGAAAAGGATTTAAAACTCTTTGCAGAAATTTTTATCTTTCCCAAAAAAATCTCGGCCAAAACCTAGCTCAAAATAAAACTTTTCGGCTGCCATGAAATCAGAAACCGTGAAAACCCTGTAGCTACAACCTTTGGAATTTTGCACAAAAGGTCTTCAACAAAGGGAAAAACCCTCTTCACAAATTTAGGGTCGCCTGTGATAAGAGAACACAAATACCTAGAAGAAAACCCTAGGTCGCTGCACAACCCTAGGTCGCTACAATGTCACAGTGGGCCAACAAGATTTAAATCGCGGCCAAACGGAAGAAGAGAAAAAACCGGGTAGGAAAAAAAAATCCATGATCGTAAACCTCACGCAAGAAAAGAATGCGTAGATTTGTTAGAAAATGAAGTCACATTTACAAAAATCACCTTAGAAATAAGTCCACTTAACTCACAGAAATCTCGAAAACTCGTGCCAAAAAAAAAAAAAGGATGCAAAATAGGTGAAGAAGCTCCTGAAAATTTGTACGCATGTGCAAAAGAGCCTCGATGAAGCAAAACTAGTGTGTAAGAAAAAAAATAAAAAATTTCTAGGAGATGAAAACCCGCTGCTTTTTCTTTATCGCCCACAAAAGGCCTCGCACTTTTCCAGAAGATGATGTGCTATGCAAAAGAACGCCAAAACCAAAACAACCGCTAGAAATTCTAAATAAAAATGTGATTCTTTCAAAATACCACTTTAAAAATTTTCCTTGTGAACACGGTGATTTGCAAGTACTCAAAAGACTCTTGAAATCTTTTGCAATTTTTCCCTTCAAAAAACCCTAAAAAATTCTTCACGATTTTTCCAAATGAAAAAACCTTCGATTTTTAACAAATTGGCTCTCAAAAAATATCAGAAATTTCTTTGATTTTCTATTTTAAAAAAATCGGCTAAAAAAACATTTAAGAAAATTCCAAAAATTCCTTAAGAAGACAACAAATTTTTATTTAAAAAATTCACCAAAAGAGACAGAACCTAAGCTCTCATACCATGAAATGATAAGTGATATTCATATTTGCATGATTACAAAAGGAGATGAAAACTCCTTATAAAGAAAATTACAAGACAATGTTTCTAAAAAGAAACCATTGTTAACAAAAGCAAACTAAAACAATTATTAGAAAGATGCTAAAACCAACTAAAGCATAAACAAAAGTTAATAAAAACTAAGATAACAAAAAGTAAACAGACGACTAACTAAAGCTAAGATGACCATTAATATTACATTTAATATTTTAATAGCTTCCAACTCCATTTGCAAAACCTTCAACAACTGCTGTGCATTATGAACCATTCATTACCATGAGAGATGGGTTCTTGTGAACCACTACTCATGAAACATGGATTAATGAGTTTGACTTGAAAAAATACACGGTTGAAACCTGATACCAATATCATAATTTGATACGTTGTGGAAAATACCTCCTACTTATCAAGTTTTTTGAGTCTAGAGTCCAAGTCAAAATTTTGGGTTGCCAAGTTTGTGTTGAGTTTGAGGTTTCAAGCTATGGATAGAATGTTCCACTTGTCTTTTCTTTCCCCAAGAAGGGATAGAATGTTCCACTTTGTCTCTTTCTCGAAAAGAAGCCAAAATGGTCCACACATGACTCTTCATGGTTTTGTGATTCTTCACTCTTCACAAAAGATGTTTCCACATTTCCTCCCATGAGGTTTCACACTCCTTCATAACTCTTCATGTTCCACACTTGTCCCTTCATTTCATAGATCAAGAAATCCTATATAAAGACATTTAGAGGTCAAGTTTGAGCAGGGAGGCATTCCATAGTGAATGTATCATCAAGGGAGGCAAGTTGGAGTGTGAAGTGACTAGGAGAAGAGGAATTACAACTGAAGAGTGAAGTGGCAGACTTGGTAGTTGTGAAGGGCAACCAAGTCTTGTCATCTCTAATCGCTATACTTGTTTATTTGAGAAATAACAATTAGGTAGACAATCAATTGCCACTACCAATTGGTTTTTCCCCACTCCGGGATTTTGTTGCAAAATTTCTTTGTTCTTTAGTTCTTTTTTCTAGCTCAAACATCATTCCAATCCTCTAATTAATTGTAATTTGAGCTTTTCAAGCAGTACAATATTATAAACTATTTGGTTTGTTAATTTCTACTATAAACTAGTGAAATTACAGATCATCAACAGTAACAGATTGATTTAAGTGTGGCAAGTGGGCAATTTGTTAATTTTAGGAATTTTTTGTTCTTGATATTTAGTTGATTTGGTTTTAATTTCTAGAATATATCTACATTTAATCTGTGTAGTTTGTCTTACACGATATAGTCTTACTTATGTTTCAATATTTACGTGTTGGTTTGATTAAGATTTTCAAATTGGATTTGTCTAGTCATGATATTAGTATCATGTTTTTTTATCTCTTGATTCTTCTCACTCTCTACAATTTTCCTTTTTTGTTGGAGGTGTAACTAATATTGTGCTTGAAAGGGATACTAGCGAGGGGCTCAGTTCCATTTTCTCTATCATATGTTTTTGATATTTGATGGTAAGTTGTTCAAGGGGTTGAGCTTAATTAGTTAAAGCATTGAGTTCTTATTTTGGAGACCCAAGTTCAAATCCCAAAGGGACATCTAATATGAAATTCTAGGTTGTGACTCTTGGTCTTCCATAGTTGGCTTCTAGTGAGGAGGGTGGTTCTTGGTCTTCCATTGGTGGTTTCTTGTGTGGTTGTTTGGAAGGAACTAATATTAGTCTCATGATTGTGCTTGCAAGAGCTTGTAGTGGTCTCATGTTGATACTCATATGAGCAGAATATTTGTAAACAATTAGCAATATTAAAAAATATTTGATGGCAAGTTTAAGTTACCATCTGCTTGTTTGTGATAAACGCCAAAAAATAGAAACACTGTTTTCTTGCTTTCTTATTAATAAAAGAAAGGGAAAGCATTTTGTACTTGTTTATCCGTTACCTTACTTCCTATTAGCAATTATCAGTAGCATACAAATATTTTGTTTTTGTGTTTCAAAGTTTTGTGGGGCACAATGTCTCACTTAAAACATAAGGGAATTTGAAGGCATTTTTTTTTACCACTCATACCTATAATTATTGGTCCTCATAGGATTGTTCAACATTAAAATATTATGTGTATTGTGTTGCTTCATGCTGCTTACAATTTAAATTTAAATTTTAATTGCAGGTCTCATGAACAAATGTCTGCAAAAATGGTAGACTATATTGTTGATGAGCACCATATTGACATTGATCCTGATTGTATACGAAGAGTAAAGGTATTGATCATTCCAAATTGGTGTATTGGTCTTTCTATGTATCATCATTTTCTTTTTCCTTCTTTATTTCATTTTAACAAAAGATTTTGCTTTTCAAATAAAAATTTAATGAGGGCAAGTGCTCTTACTCAGAATTTCTCTAGCTATAATAATATTTGAGCATGATTTATGGTGATTGTTTTTATCAAATGAAAAGGTATTGGGATAGACAGGTCAGAGACCCTCAATTCATTTTAGGAGTATGTCGTGATGACTTTTTTGCGAACTTTTTCTTCCTTTTTGTATGTGGGATATTCATCTCTATATAATTAATGTAGGTTGTTTTGAAATTGAATGTTGTTTGGTTTCCTTGTCTCACATTTGCATTGGCTTTGGGCTTGGATTTGTGTTTTGTTTTTACTTCCAAAGGACTGGACTTTTAATTCTGACATCATATTTGTTAAGACTAGGTGTGTTGTACACCTTGCAAGTCCTAGGAACAAGATTGGGATACTATTATAATGTCAGGATATTAGTTAGACATTGTAATATTCTAATGTTGTATGTATAATAGCCTCCTTGTGGACCCATGGGATTCCTCCAATCATTTGGCATATAAGGTTACAAGAGCATTAAAATGGGAGTTACAAAGTTGACTTGTCTCCTTGAAAATGATGTCCCATTGGGAATGTAAAAGGTCACAATTTGGTGAGATGGATCCCTCTTGCAGTAACTTATTTTTGCATGTTGAACATTGTGTCATGTTTTTTGGGCCCTTTTATGGTTTTGGATGTCACTTGGTGGTTTTAATCAAGCCCAAAGTCTATAATTTGGAGGTTTCAGTGAGTAGTTTTCATATTACAGTTTGGAGATGCGGTTGGGCAGCTTTTATGCTCGAGGCTGCTGCTACCTCAAATATTTGGATTAACAGATTGTATTTGTCATCTTGTTCTGAGATTAATACAATGCTAAATCTCATTTTGATTTTGGGTTTTTCTTGAAAGAGTTTCCTAGGTATATGTCGTGTCACTTCGTCTTATCTTGTTGCTGATTTCCATTGCATTTTCAGTGACTTAAGTATATCTCATATTTATATTAGTCCATATAATCAGATTGAAAATATATATTATTGCTTCTAACTGAGAAATTAACCTCTAGATTCAACACTATCAGTGATTAACGGTGAATAGATATTTCAGAATGATTGCTGGAGAGTGAATTCAAGTGTACAAAGTTATTGGCCTCTGATTCGGGTTTGTCTGTGACTGTCTTCACCTTGGCAACCCCTTCCTTGGATGACCTTGTTTGAGTAATGTTGTCTTGGCCGAACCAATCCATGACTAGTCTTGTTTGGATGACCTATCTTTGTATCCTCCCATCCATGACATTATTTTTCAAAAACAAAAACATTGCAGATGAACCTAAATAAAAAGTTCAGAGCATTTTGTCACTGAATTTCAGATATTTCTAAATTTATTTCTGGGTGTTGGACTTCCTAATTGTTCAGAATTATCATACTTTATAGTGCCACCTTGACTGCTACCAAACGAAATCACTAAAGTTTGAAGCTTTCTTAAAATTACTTACATGTTTAATTCTTAAAACACAATGTAACTATGCACAATGCATGACAGTTGGTAGTTTTCCTGCTTATGTATCTATAAGAGACATCTTTCTTCAACGCTAACATCAATTAGAATTATAGTATGCTACGTTATTGAATTGGCCTGAAAATTGACCGTTTTTGGGTATGAGTCGTATTGGAATTGGGTACGGAGTCGAATTGACTGTTGATTCACACAGGATTCAACTCGGAGCAGTTTGATTTGTCTGGAAACACTGCAGCTTGAACCTGGGTGATTCTAAGGTTGATGTGGCAAATCTAGAATGAATTGAACGGTCGGTGAAGGCTTCAACACATTTTTTTGAAACTAGGAAACCCTAAATGAATATTGCAGCAATGTTAAATCCTATACACTTGATTTTTTAAACGTGTATTTTGTGTGTATTTGTTTGTATGTGGGGGTAGGTTGAGTGACCACTCTAGAAATGACCCAACATCTTGTGAATTCGTCTCATCTGCCCTCTCTGCTCTATGGTACACTCAGTTTGGATCTTGCTATGGTTAAGTCGCTTGGATGAAAGTCTTAAATTTTTTATGGATGTTCCCAATCTTTGGTATGAGGTCCTCAAGCTTCCAGCTTCATGTCGATGGGTATAGGCTACTCTAGTCCTCTATGTAGGTTGTGCAGTGAAAGGGCATTTAACATATTATTACAATATATTGTTATAAATATTTATAAATTATAAATGTTATAACATTTTAATTTTATATATAGATATTAAATATTTTAAATATATTTGTATATTATATTTTAAATTTTTAAATATTTTTTAATAATTTTGTTTAGTATATGCAGTCTTTTAAATTGTGTGTGTGTGTGTGTGTGTATGTTTGAAATGCAAATATTTAATATATATATGATTTTTATATGCTTTTTGTACGGATGTATCTAGAATGTACCCTCCCCAAAAAATTGCTGTATTGATGTATACCCTCCCCAAAAAATTGCTGTATTGATGTATCATACCCATACTTGTACTAGTTCTGTAACTTAGTATGCAATAAGAACATAAGAAATCACCATTTTGTCAAACCTTGTGCAACTTGTCCAACAAGTTTACTTAGGCATTCAATTAATTCTAGGCTTCTATAAAGCCATTATAAGCTTCTTCAAGAATCTACTTGTAATCATAAGCATAGAAAATATATATAGCATCATTATAGATGTATAACATAAGTTTGCTTGGATACCAAACTGGAGATTCTCCATTTATAATCACTGATATTATAATTGTCACGAATCTCACACATACACATTCATCAAGAGTGTTTGAGAGAAGTCTAAGATATAACCACTTCAATTCCATCAAAATCTCAAAGAAAAAATAGTGAACAATGTAAGGAGTATGTTTGGGAACCAAGTCTCAACTAGAAACAATAATCACCATCTAGGAGATCATAACCAAGGGAAATGATACATAAAGGTCTTCAAGCCATAAAAAGCTCTCCAAATAGAGTTTCAATGCCTCTACATGGCATGCAATAAAGGGTATACACAAAATATTTTCCTTGATTCTAACTTTCTAGGGTATATGCTAACATAGTTTCAAACCAGTAATATAGCCATGTCCATTTACATGAATACACAAATCTCTATTCATGCTTTATAGATTAGGTTGCCTTGGTAAAGATAACCTAACCTAGCAGCCCAGCAAACTTCAAATGACAATCACACATGTCAAATGGAATAGCAATCAAATTTCTTGCTGTAAAATTGAAATCTGGCTTCAAGGCTTACAATCCTTTCTTCCACTTGGTTGATAACCCTATTGAGAATGGTAGGCATTATGCTGAGCTCTTCTTTGAAATCATTTTGATATGGTATCTTCAGCAAGTGTGTAGGCCTCTTGCTTTTATTGAGACATTTTTGTGCAATTTCTTTTTTTACAATCTTGCACATTGTTGTCCCACTAAAGTTCATATTCTTCTAAATCAATCATCTATTTCTATTCATAGAGCTGCAACCCAAATGCTGATTTACGAGAATTTATTGTGAAATGAAATTTCTAGATTTCTTTGTAACATAGGGTTTACTCTTTATGGTGTAGCCATTCTGAATTTTATCTCAACCTCTTAGTGCTTCTAGATGTGAGCACAAATAGAGTTTTTGTGAGGCTATTCACATAAAGATGAGTCAACAACACCTCAATGACCTAGTTTTTGTGCAATACAATATTTGACTTTGCACAAGAAAGGTGGATGCCAAACTACAAGAGCTTATTGATTTGGATGATGTTGATCCCTTTAGTGGTTGGATTGTGCAAGATGAGAAGCCCCCTTTGTTTACAAAGGACGAGATTGTTGATTTTGAGAGGCATGATATGGAGGGTGTAGTTGTAGCACAAGTGGAGGAAATTGGATTGGATGATATCATTGATCAGATCATTTCACAACTTTTTACACATATCTTTCTTTAAAAGGGATAGAAAAAAGTAGAAATCACAATCTAAAACTATGATGAAATTAACTAGAAGATGATAAGAGAAAAGAGATGCAAATACTTGATTAGAGAATACCACTTCAAGATGAAAACTTCTAAAATTCTTAGAATAATAATAGAACATGCAATACCATGCTTAACAATGACTTATTCATTGTTGGGCTATAATCACCCAATCCTAATGTGGCCAACCTAGCTTATAATAAATAAATATGGGGACTAATAAATGACTAAAATAAGTATCATGTGAGCCATAGTTGGTTATCACATATCCAAATACATTCAATGGGTCAGGGAATAGCATGTTTCCCCCTTCAAATAGGCATTGTCCTCTATGTGGTGTAGTTGTGGAGGCTTGTGCATGAAATCTTCATCTTCCCACATAGCATCTTTGACACGCTAATTCTTCCACTTGATGGGACACACTTTGATTAACCTAGTACTCAACTTCTTTGTGCATGTCTAGAGAATATCTTTAGGGTCCAAGATGATTCTTCCCTCTTCTTCAAGTTCAAGTAACATTGTTTGTCATGGAATTCATTGTCCAATAACTTTCTTTAAACAAGAGATGGAAATTTGATGTACTTTTGTTGTCAGAGGTAACTATAGCTTGTATGCCTCACTATCAATCTTTTGCAAAATTTGATGTGGACCATAATATTTGGGTGAGATTTTGTTATCCTTCTTTTGCTTCTTGAAGGACTTATGCTCATATGGTTACAAAATTCCTTTCACTCTAGTGTTGGTTAGTGTGTTGTTGCTTCATTCATTCTATTTTGTGATATGGCCAAGTTCTCATTGAGACTAGAAAGTACTTGCTTTTGATGTAGAATGTGAGCTTCCATTGCTTGAACTATTGATGGTGATGGTGGAGTCCCTAGAGAATATAAATTTTTTGCAAAACCTGTTGAACCTTTAATGAGCAACTTTTACATTTGAGAGAGCTTACAATTTGTAAATCTTTTCTTGCAATCCCCTTATTTGAATTTTTTACCCTCAAAATGAAAGTGCATGAATAGCTCTTGGAAATTCATCTCAATGGTGCTCAAAATCATGAACCATTTGACTCCCAACACTATGTCTACAACCCCCATAGGGATGGCGAACATAGGGCTAGTAAAAAAGGTAGTTCCTGTAAGTTTGATATTGTGGCATTTCATAGAAGAGCTAATAGTAACCACATTTTCAATCACAAATTTAATTTTGGTGATGGAAAACTAAAGTAGTTCAAACTTGTGGCCAACTTTTTATTAGTAAAATTGAGTACTACCCAAATCAATTACCATTGTCACTCTTTGTTTTTAAGGACTCCCACTACTTTAAAGGTTTGTGGGGAACTGAAATCTGATAATTATTGGAAAAATATTGTTGGTTTGGGATCTTCTAATGATTTCTTTGATGCCACTTGTATCTTTATATCTTCTTTATCTTTTGTTGCTCTCTTAATACGGAAAATCTTCTTCTCTGCACACTTGTATCCCTTAGTATATTTACTATTATAGTTAAATCATAGCCTTATTGCCTCTTTTTCTATAATTTATTGCAATGTCAACTGGTAGGTTGAGGGAAATCCAATGATGGGGTGTGGTGTTAAGATCTTTGATGCTAGTATATGCTTGTCTTTTAGTGGCCAAACAATTTTCCTCTACCTTCTTTGCCATCTTATGGATTGGGGGCTTGCAAGAGAATTAGCTGGGTGCTAATCTTGAGTTAGATTGGAATCAAAGAAAGACCAAGAATCCTCATTTTCCTTAGAATCTGCATTAGCTTCTCAACTCTTGTGATGTGAATCAGCCATTAGGATTCCAAAAAACCCTCGAGTGAAGATATTTGGTTGTAGACATCAAATTGGAGCTCATCGATTTGTAGCCAAGTTCACTAGATTTGACTTGGTAGTTAAGCCCACGAGATTTTAATTGGAAGCTATGTCCACAACATTTGACTTGGAAGTCATTATCGAGAAAACTTCCTCCTTGACTTAGGTGGTTGCCGCATTCAGAGTAGCTTCAAAATCTAAGGATACCATCTCTTCCAATAATGAATCGTCTTTGTTAGGAAAATTTCTTGGTGTGATTGGATTTCTTCTATTGCCTCTTGTTGAAGCCCCTAACATGATGTTGCCAAAATGTTTTTCATGGTAACTTATTCAAAAAAAATCCAAATATGGTGAAATTATTGTAATAGTTAACATATTTGTGTCCAATTCTCGCTATGGTGAAAAAATCTTTAAAAAACACTGTTTTGCAGCCTTGGAAGTGAATTTGTTGAAAACCCTAATTTTGCATTAACTCTAAAAACTCTTTGAATATCCTCAATATGGAATGTAACTTCTTTAAACTGTCCTAGATCACCCCCTAGCTTTCAAAACAAAATCATAGTTATAAGAAAGATATGTGCTTGACAACACCACCTCCAAAATATAAAAATTTGCACCTTTTCTCACCTTCTAGGTGCCAAGAACATACTTTTATACCACTTAGTAATCAAATTATCTATCACATGAGAAGAATATAAGGGAAAAATGATTCAAATGCTCAATTGGAATAAGCCACTTCGAGGGGGCAACCTTCAAAAGTCTTACAATAAGAACAAAACTTGCAGTACCATGCAAAATAACTACTTACTACCTCCTATCATAGGCAACATCGGGCAATATTAATCCCCTAATCCTAATGAGGCTGAACTAGCTTACAATAGATATCCTTAGGGACTAATAAATGAATAGATTAAGTAATATGTAAGCCATAGCTGGTTATCACATATCCCAATATATTCAATGGGTTAAAGGGCATAGCAAAAATCCTAGTAGAGCCCATTCATTGCTAATAGATATATTTCTTTGTTTAACAAATGGGTTGTTATACAAATGGAAAAGTTTTTTTTTTGTGATCCTGTCGCTAGTGGTCATGTCCTTGGTTGAGCAAATGGTGAGGGTCATAGTTCCCAATTGCTAATAGCAGTATTTTTGTTCCTTGTTGGAAATGTTTTTTTTTTTGTTTTTTGGTCCTTTTTGGGTATCTTTAGAATGTTTCTTTTGGGTAGTGTCTTGTTGTCCTTAATAAGATGCGTTGTCCTTAATAAGATGCACATGAGCCTTCAACAAACCTTTCTTAATGTTTAGGTTACCATTGGCTTTTAGATTTTAGACATAAGTCTTGCTAATATAGGTGACATTCGAGGGTTGAGTGGGGAAACTTTCCTTATTAATTTATTTGTGATTAGCTTTGGTTTGACAAGTCTTCGATATCTTCTAATGAACACTTTGGATGTGTATGGCTTTGAGCCAAAAGGGTTCTACCTTTCCTTCAGGCTATATTTGCCCATATTGCTAGTAACTTGTATCTTGATATGTGTCCTAAGATTCTCTCAATTCTTTAGATGTAATACTTCTAGGTGGTTTTAGTATTTGCAAACATCTATCTATGACCATATGGAGGATGAGTTTTCCCTCAAGAATTGGATTTAGAACATTCTGGCTTGTAGGGGACCTCAATTTATGAAAGTAATTTTGTCACAATATTTATTTTCTTAACAAGCTATGTTGTTTCCATGATTTGAGTAGATATCATCATGTCCTTGACTATGGGGGTGCAAGTGTGATGGATTATATTTTTTTCAATAGGTATTGGATTTGTCAAATTCAGTATTTTTTAATACCTCCCATAAACTTGCATTTGCTATAATCTACATTAACTTTCACTCTTCATACTGCCACTTTGACCCTTTTTGGCCTATGAGTTTCTTTCTCATGGCATTTACAAGGTTGCCTTGAGTCCTTTTTGCAAATGATGCATTATTCCAAACCATCCTGCTCTTCTTTTTCTGTGATGTCCCCAACTCAAGCCATGTGGCTTAATGATGCGTGGGCTGTCCTTTCCTTGGATACCCAAGAGGAAGATGTTGTAGAGCATTATTGGGTAAGTGTAGAGTCTTTGGCTTGTATCCTATTCTATTCTTAAGTTGTGGGCACATCTTTTTATGCAACTTAAGTGATTCCTAGCCTAAGGACTTAATGTTTTCCCCTTTTTAAGTTTAATGACCTAAGGGACATGTACATTAAGTGATTTTAGTAAACTTGTGCCAAAAAGGTCAAGGAGGGGCATGGGATTTCAAGGAGCCTATTGGCTCATTTTGGCTCATTTTTTAGGGATTTTATTTGGAGCATTGGATTGAGTTGGTAATGGATCAATGGACGAGGTTAAATCCTTATTTTGGGAGTCATTATATAACATTTTAGGGTTCTTTTGGAGCTCATTATGTTATCAGTCTTTTCTCTATTGCTGCTGCAATCTTTGGCTTAAGGTTTGAAACCCTTGAGTAACCCTAGTTTTAGAGAGATATACTAGCCCCCCCTAGTCAGCAGGGTGTGTTTCAAAGGAAGGGCTTTGGTCCTAGCACATCATTTTCAGAGCTGCCTATTCTTATCGGGTTTTGGAAACCATTTTGGAGGTGTTTTTCAGAGATATTGGAATCAGATCTGGATAACCTACAACAAAATTCTTGCATTTTTTGGAGCATCCTTTAGGCTAGCATTAGCAAGGACAAGGGTGACGTCTGGGTGAGACCCAACGTTGATTTTCTACGGGTTTTAGTAGGGATGGCTAGGATTTTGAAGGCATTTTTGAGGTATTTGAGCATCAACCTCAAAACCTGTGTAGTTGCTGGTCATACTCATCTTAGAAAAAATAATGTAAGCTATTTCTAAAAGCCTTGGGCAGTTTTTAGTGTGTTTTCTACAACTTTTTGATATTAAGAAATATTCAGAAATTTCTCTTTTAATTAGCAGAAAAATTAGAAAAATCTTGTAAGCATAGATCTGAGCTTGTTGAAGGGTTATCTATTTGTCAATAAAATTTTAAATTTTCTATTTGCTTATTTTGGAGATATTGTGTTTTTTTCCATTATTCCTATTTAGGGATATTATAGTGGCATCGGAACTGCAAGTCATGGCAGCCTGTTTGGGTTGGTTGTATGCGTGGGAAGGTTGGTCATAACCTTGTAAAAGACAAGGGAATAATGGATAGCAGTGATCAGCCACCTACATCAAATGAAGAGGAGGCAAAACAAATGTTTGTAGAAATGCTAAGACAGTTACAAAATACCAATTTGTATTTGGGTTAGATGGCTCATAGCATGCGGAGAGAAGGAAAGTAGCAAAGCTGCAAAAAAAATGAACACTCTACTAGCAAACCTTTGGGTTCATCACAAACTAGACCTTTCATGCCTACCTTTCCAAAAGAGGATGAGCCTATATAGGAGGAACCCATGGAGAACAATGAGGATGCTGAAATTTTGGCTAAGTATCAAGCTTTGGGGACAAATTTTCATTCAATTATCTCTTTTAGAGATTATTTGGAGGTCACCAAACACACAAAGCCAACAAGGGAAACCCATGGAGAACAATGAGGATGCTGAAATTTTGGCTAAGTATCAGGCTTTGGGGACAGATTTTCAGTTGGCTATCTCTTTTAGAGATTATTTGGAGGTCACAAACACACAAAGCCATTTGGATACTTACCTTGCCCTAAATCAAATGGAGATTGAGGCCATCAAATTTGCTACCCATCACCTTGAAGGAGGGGCACATGAGTGGTGGTATCATGGTTTAGTGGCACCAAGTCATGGTGCAATAGTTTCTTATGATTAGTTTTGCACTACATTGATAGAGCAGTTTGATCGCAAGGATTCAAAGGCACACACCAGAGAGTTGGCATAGTTGAGACATGTTGGGACACTTGAAGCATACATTTCAAAGTTTTAGTGGTTATCAGTAATGGTTTCTAATGTGATTGAGAGTAGGTTGACTTCTTGGTCCATAGAGGGTTTGTTAGAACCTCTCAAGGGTTGGGTTAAAGCTTTTGATCCACCATCCTTGCAGAACGCTATGAAGCATGCAAGGAACATGGAGCTATCCACATCATATGCTAGATTTTCTAGCAAGTTTTCGCAAAGAACTTTAATGTAGAATTTTCACTAGAGGAGGGACAACAAGCCATAGTTTTCTAGACTAGCTAGGGAGATTTCTAGGCCAGTTGGTGGGGCACCTCGTGATTTGAGGGATGAGTTGAAATGAAAGAGGCTTTGCTTCGAATATCGTGAACCTTGGACACTTGGACATAAGTGTTTGAGTGGGGGCAAGGCCCACTGTATTGAGGTCTTCGAGGAACCTAGTGATGATGAGTTGGAGGAGACATAGGTCCTTGATGAGCAACATGAGCAGATGGATGGGGAGACGGGCACAAATGAGCATCAGGTTGATTTGGCATAGATGGATGGTGCGATTTCAACTATCACTACTACTTTTCATTATAACGCCTTCAGAGTGAGGGGCATTATGCAAGGACAATGGATAGTTGTGTTGATTGATAGTGGGGATATCCACAACGTAATCAATTTGTCCCATGTGAAAAAAGGGGGTTTAAAAGTTGAGCATGATGGTTTCCGAGTGCAAACACCGAGTGGCATGATGTTGCATTGTGTTAATCGTTTTCCACAGTTGAGTATGACTTTGGGTAATTACACCCTTATTGATGAATTTTACGTGGTCAACTTTAATGAGATCAATGTTGTGTTGGGTGTTTAGTAGTTGCATTCTATAAGTTTTTTTTCTTTGACTTTAAGACTATGCAGCTAAGTTTCACAGTAGGTGGTTGGAAGGTGGTATTACGGGGCTTATCTTTAGATGCTCCTAGAGTCATTTCAGCTAGGAGAATGGGGAGAGGGGCAGTGTAGTGTTCCATTTCAGATGGGTCTACTAATACACAGTGTGACTATCATGTTGACATACAGGGCTTGGGACAAGCATAGTGTGGTGTTTTTAGATCTACCACATGGTCTACTCCAGATCATGGTTTTGAGCATGTTATTGAGCTTGTGGATAACAAGCCAATTGTTATGGATCCCAACCATCATCTTAGACGATTCAAGGATGAGATTGAGAAGACTATTTGGGAGTTGCTGGATGCAGGACATATACAACCTAGTTCTAGCCCCTTCGCTTCTTCTGTTGTCTTGGCGAAGAAGAAGAAGAATGGTACCATTAGAATGTGCATTGATTATTGATAGGCTGATGGATGAGCTACATGGAGTGATCTATTTCTCCAAAATAGATCTTCATTCTGTATACCATCAAGTTCGGATCTGGGAGCAAGATGTGGATAAAATAGGTTTTTGGTGCCACTATGGACATTTTGAGTATTTGGTGATGCCCTTTGGGTTATCAAATGCTCCAACTACTTTTCAGTCTTGCATGAACTATGTGTTCAATAAGAAGTTGTGGAAGTTTGTGCTAGTCTTTTTTAAAGATATTTTGGTGTATAACAGGACATGGGAGAGACATATACAACACCTAGATGAGGTGTTAAGCAGCTTAGCAGCTAACTCCTTTTTTGCAAAAGCCTCTAATTGTGAGTTTGGCATGATTGAGCTATTATATTTGAGATATGTCATTGGTGAAGGTGCAATGAAGGGACATAGGGAGAAGATTCAAGCTATACTTGATTGGCCACCGCCAAAGAACATGTCCCATTTGAGGGGCTTCATTGGTCTATGCACATATTATAGACTATGAAGGGATTTTCTTCATTAACTGCTCCTTTTAGAGATTTGACCGAGAAGGATGCCTTTGTTTGGACAAACGAGACTCAAAAGATCATGGGCCATCTTAAGAAGGTAATGAGTACTTGTCCTGTTTTGGCGTTATTGGATTTCTCTAAACCTTTTGTGCTCGAGTGTGATGCATCTGGTATTGGTATTGGGGCTGTTTTGATGCAAGACAGGCATCCAATTGATTATGAGAGCTGAAAATTGAATAAGGTTGAAAAGAGATTCTCTACATATGACAAGGAAATGTTGGCAATCATGCATGCACTTGAAAAGTTCTGTGAGTATCTTGTGGGCAGCAAGTTTATAGTGAGGATTGATCATAATAGCCTCAATGTAATGTCCCCATTTTGGCCATTAGCTCTTCATTTGGTTTTAGCCTATTTCCAGAAACCCGTAGGCTTGTTTGAGGTAAAATCAGGGTTTCCTTCTTCGGAGGTTCTATGGCATTTTAGGGAGTTTACTATTTATAGTAAATTCTATTTTTGGCAGTATGCAGTTTTCAGTCTTCAGGTCTTCATTTTCAGTTGGAGCAATTAAATGAGTTCAAGTTTTGGCTTCTGAAAACTTTATATTGGTGAATTTCATGAATAAAGGCATTAATGTTATAATTTGCAGTTGACCCCCT
The DNA here is from genome assembly GCA_007258455.2 of Sequoia sempervirens. NCBI lineage: Eukaryota > Viridiplantae > Streptophyta > Pinopsida > Cupressales > Cupressaceae > Sequoia > Sequoia sempervirens. The sequence goes on along the minus strand of VDFB02301448.1, from coordinate 24,914 downwards.
TGGCCTAGGGAAATAACTTTATGTTGTTCTTAAAAGGTGGACTTGAAGGGGGATGCCTTCATAAGAATTAAATATTATTAAGTCTTTAATGCCTTGGGAAAAGTGGATGCCTTTTCCTTGGAGATATTATTTTAAAATAAAGTTTTAATGTGCCTTGATAAAGTGGACGCCATATTGAGAAGTTAGAAGATTTTTGGAAATTTGAAGAGTCATTGGTGACTCTTGGCGTACCTTCTTGGGAAATTGAAGAGTCTTCTATTCTTCTATAAAATGAATGCCTTGTTCCAGCTTTTCTCATCCATGAATTTATGCTAATGTTATGCTGTCGAAATGACAACTTGGTTTTTACTTCGAGGGATGCTTACCTCCTAGTTTCAATCCAATTTCGTGTTTGAAATACAACACCTAGTTGGTTTTCATTGCTGCTTCTCATCCAGACTAGCAGATTGAGCTCAACAGTTGAAGTTTTTAATGATATTTCCAGTTTTGAAGTTGCTGATGCAGTCACAGCTGAAAGTGGTTTTTGCATACAGCTTTTTGTGTGAATTTAATTTGCTTGTGGGTACTTTTCCAATCCATTCCTACACCCAAGGTGACCATCTTTGGAGAGTTTCAGATTTTAATTTTGAGTTGTTGATTTTTACTTGTCAAAATCGCCCCTCATGAAGGCCGTACCATTCTTGCTGCATTGGGATTCGTGTAAGAATTAAATTATGAGTTTTTGTTGCTGTTTCTTCATCTGATGTTGGGTGCCTATCTTCCAGCAGCTCATTGGTTTTCGTTTCACACAAAACGGAGGTATTTTGAGTGAGTTGTGAATATTTCTTTGAATTTCACAGTTGCTGATCAGAATTTCCAGAATTGTTATTTTACATCAGACTTGTTTAAGTTTGAATCTTCAGTCCTTTCTTCATCATTTATTGTTGATGTCTAACATGGAATCATCCAGTATCATGGTACATTGAATCTATTGTAATTTTCATGTAATTTGCAGCTCTTTTTCCATATTGTAAGACTGTAAACAGTAGTACTGTTCCAGTCCTTTATTGCTGCAATTCTTTCTTTAATTTCACATTAGTACCCCTGGATGGTTTACCGCCAGTGTGGATAATTGGATTTGTATTACTCTTGTACCCACTCTCAAGTGGTGAATCCCCACTCATAAGTGGATGCCTGCCGCAGCAGACGAAGTGTTTTAATTGTAGTCTTTTCCCCCCACTGTTTGGTGGTAGCGTGGAAATTCTCTTATTGCGTGGTTTTAAGACCACACCAACACCCGTAATAAAGTCTCCCAACGGACGCTCTATCCTCTCTTGAACAAAGTATTCAGCATGCTAAGATTGCGAGTAAGATCATGCTTTCAACTCCAAGGTTCCTTGAGTGCGAATAGGCTCAGTTTGGCTCGATGTGATATTGCTGGTATGTCAAGGGGACTTACACAATTGTTCGACGGCTAACAACAAACAGTAGACTAAGGGCTTTCGTGTGATTCAAATGATTTGGCAGGTGAGCGCAAGTTTCCTAATTCTAACCGGAAATGAACTGAATTTAAAAGGGGTGTAGGGCCTAAGAAGTTTATGTTCTATTCTAAATGCAGGATATGTGGAGCTTCATTTCAATAGACTTCAACCGGATTTCACCTAGCCTCCGTCGGACAGCCTCAGCAAAATCGGTGCAATCTTCAAGGGAAATAGCAAAAGATGTTCAAATTATGACTTAACATGCATACACCATCACAACGACGCATATAAGCATATAAATCACAACCGAAGTTAAACTCAATGTAATGTCCAGTTGACCACACAAGGCGAACTTATCATCAACAAGCCGCTAGTGGTATGGAATAAAGCGAAGTATCTCAATAAAACACCACACACCAAAGTAAGCTACTTGCATGAATTTAAGCTACTTTGGATACTTAAAGGAAGAAGAAACCTTGCATTTCATGACAAGACGAATTCCATCATCAATGAAAAGATCTATTATCATAAAATGTGTTACACAACAATCTCCTCAAAAGTCTTCAAAGGGAAAACTTTCTTTCTTCTCCAAATTATGCAAAATGCTCTACAATACTACACTATCTAGCTCTAATGCTAATGTTCTCTCAATGTCTACTGTCTACTATTCCAATGTCTAATCTAATTCTAATAATTACAAATGAGGGGGACTCCCCCTTTATATAGCTAGCCAAGTCCCAAAAGACGGCTAGGGTTACAATCAATAGAGTGGCCAGAATTGTGCCACCTCAGCCCTAAATAATATTGCCCTAAAAATCGCCACAGAGGAGAGTGGGGTAATAAATGCCCATAATGTCCACCATCATCCTTCTAGAAGATTCCATTTGTAGATCGCTCACACCGCTCTCGCATCTTCTTTCTTGGCTGCTATTCTTGATTTCTGAGGGTCTTCATCTTTACTACTTGAGCTGGCCATTTTAGCCATTTTCTTTATAACTTTTTCTCTCCTTCTCGAGATTGAAAACTCATCTTCATCGTATTTCCACTTCAAGTCATCGTGTTCGCTCTCTGCTAACATTTCTCCCCGCGAAACAAGCAAGGAGAGGGGTATTAGAATAGTTCATGATATAAACCTAACTCACTCCACTGATCCTCACGCCCAACTTTCTGCCGCTCATCGCCAACTTTTATGCTCAAGTCTATGCCTTTAGACAAACTTATCTTTGAGAAATTCATTTCACTACTGAGCTCACAACATCTCTGCTCAAGAAAACTATTCATCTAAGGATTTGATAAATTTACCTAGCAGCTTCCTTTCAAATTCATCATCCTGAGAATCTTACCTTGAAAACACATTTTCTTCATTTTTGCCTTAGAAAATTTTCAAATTTCCCTTAGGAAATACATCAACCTGGTGCTCACTTAAAATCTTTATCCCAAAATTCTCGACAAGCTGTGGAAGACCTTAAAATCAACTCCTCATCGATAATCTTCGATACCCAGAAGAAAATTTTCTCCAGAACGCATCGAACCCATGGGTGCTCAACGAACGGGTTCATTTTATTTCTCTGAATTTTGAACCTTAGAAAATTATTCTTTCAACAATTTTGTCCTCGTTCTTCGATCCCCTCTGAGAATTTTGCTCTAACTTGGAAAATCTTATTAACTCGCAGTAGTCGGTATTCAATCGACTTCAATTCCTCAAAGGTATCTATATCCAAGGCCTGAAAAATCATCACCTTCCACTTAAGCCGCTTCTATTATTTGTGCCTTAGAAATTTTGAATCACTCAAAAATTTTGCTCTTAGAAAAATTTCTATATATCCACTGGGATCAATCCCGGTTCGTGGAAAATATCAACTCTTTACCTTAGAAAATTTCCCCTTTTCGCGCGAAAGCACACCACATTTCCCCACTTCTCACATCTCTTAACGTTTTAGGAATTTTTTTTTTTTATCACTTTGCAACTTCAATGCCTTAGCAACTTTGTTCACCACTTAGCAATTTTTTTTTCTATCAATTTTATTTCACCATCTTCACACCTTGCATGGCGCACTTGATATTTGAAGCATGCCTCACTTCACATGCCTTAGAAAAAATTTCTAACACCTTACCACTTATCACCTTCAACGCCTAGCACTTGATGGAGGAAAATTTTAAAAAAAAAACAACGCCCAATATTCATCACCCTTCACCACGCCTAGCAAAAATCTTCTAACACTCTCTACTTTAGGCGCACTTTGTACATGATGGAGGAATATTGCCACGCCTTGGAGTATTCACTTGCCTTTTACCACGCCTTGGAATATTTTTTAACCACCTTTCACCTCACTTACCCCCACCACTTACTTTTTACACCTCAACATGGGCGCATTTCAGCTTGGCAAGAGGATGGGCGCATTTTGAGGTGAGAGGAGGATGAGTTTTGTTGACTTGTTGACTCCTTAGCTGCATGGGCGCATTTTGGCCTTGCTAGTGGATGAAACTCATTGACCACTTTGACTTATTCTTTTAGGCGCGTTTCAGCTTGCTGGAAGATGGAATCTTCTCCAACGCATTAGCTTTTGTCCTTACATGCCCTGATTTGGGCGCATTTAGCCTTGGGTGGAGGACGAGTTTGTTTGACTGCTTTGACCTATTGCAATTTGGGCGCATTTCTTGCCTTGAGGAGGATGGAATTTGAAGTATGGGCGCATTTAGGCAAGGGTGAAGGATAAGATCTCATACTTAGAATTTTTTGGCATCTTGCTAGCATGTGGGCGCATTTTAGATAGTGTGAAGGATAAAGCACTTTGACTTTCCTTGACCTTCTTGTGAGTGGGCGGATTTTAGTAGTGGAGGAGGATAAAGTTTTATACTTAGAACAATTTTGCTATCAACCCTCTTCCTTGGGCGCATTTCATCATAGGAGGTGGATGAAATTTATACTTAGAATTTTTTCCTTGAACATCTTTGCTTCTTCATCAAGCAGGGCGCATTTTGCCCAGGCAGGAGGATGAGACACTTGAGTCATAAAATTTTGGCATCTGGTGCTTGAGGGCGCATTTAGCCTATGCTGAAGGATGAAGTCCCATACTTAGCCATTTTTCCTCGACCTCTGCCAGCCAGCCTCATGTCCTGCTATTTATAGTAAGCCTTCTGAATTTGCGTCTCTGAAGCTCGGAATGGCCTGAAATTTTGCGTACTGCATCCTCATAACATCATCAACCTGTCGGCACTGCCACTTTTAGTCACCCTGCTATTTTTAGCATGTTTCTGAAGGTGGCTTACTATAAATAGTAAGCTTCCATGTTTCCGGAGTAGTTCACCGTTCATTGATCCGGGAATTTTACCGAGGCGCCTCACCACGACCTCGTCACGGTCAATCACGATGCAAATAATTTACTATTTTTAGCATACAGCCAAATTGACTTACTATAAATAGTAAGTGCTCCGCTTTGACTTTGAAATTTCACCGCCAGAGAATTCGGCGACGCCGGACGCTGTGGTTTACACCGGTTAAAATTTTGACTTTGCCTTATTTTAGGTTCAAGTCGAAAACCCTAATTCGCCTCGCATGCGACAAATGATCTCAAGCTTCCCTTCGCTTTTGTGTGGCACCGCGACGCCTTTGTGAATCAATCACCGAGGCTACGACACACCGCTAAAATAGTAAGTTCTCATCAGTGAGTATCTTCGCTTGCATGTCACACCATCGCTAAGCTCAAAACCGAATGAATCACCCGACATGCAAAAGAAACCTCGACATGCAACCTAAAAATAGCTCTAAGGTTGAACTCGAAAAGTAGTCGGGCTTCGCTCTCGTGATGTTATATCATCGCTAAGCGTCTTGAAAACCCATGTATGAATATGCCAACATGCAAAGAAAATCTCCAGATCTAAGCCTGAAATTTGTCCCGGTCGGATCGCCAGCCAGTAAGTTTCAAGCTACCAAATTTTGCACGCTAACAAATTGACATGCCCTGAATGTCAGCACTGCTTCATCTCAAAATAGCCGACAGATTGCTCGAATTTCCTCTATAATTTACTAAAAATAGTAAGGCATCTCGTGACCGATAAAAACTTTGGCCGGAGAGCCTGCTTGAAACACACTGACAACAATGTTAAGTCCAATTTTCAATTTATTGACTTTATTTGACCTCAGACTGACCAGAAACGATGAAACACTAATTTTCAGACTTGGCCAAATTCATGTTGAAGCTTGCAGACGGGAACGTCCCCAGGAAGCAAACCATAGAAAAGAGACAGACGGAGAGAGAGAGACACAAAAACCAAAGCCAAAACGACCAGAATGGAGCAAAAATTAGGGGTCCCCATCTTGAATGGGGCGATGTGTGAAAAGGCTCGCCAAATACCGGGTTATCCGCCTATTAGTTTTCAGTTTTCAATCAGTCACTTCGTCATATGTTAGCACCTCGCCCATAGTGGGATCTTGAGTGCACATTCTTGACGTTGAGTTTGTTCCATTTTCAAGTATTGTTCATTAGTTGCTCCGCCATATGACAACACTTTTCCTTCATTGGGATTGAGTGTGCATTCTTGGCGTTGAGTTTCTTTTAAGCTTGGTTTTCAGTTTGATGCTAACGCTAATCTAGTTGGCTAGTGCTGGTTTATGTTGTGTAATTCTATCGAAAAAATTGGTTAGCATATTTCAGTGGTATCAGAGCAGAAGATCCTGCCATCCTGTGAATCAATGCTTCATGTTTAGGCAGATGAGTGACAGAGATCTCCGGTACTACATCAAAAGTCAGAGCAGATTCTAGTTCAGCTCCTTGTGGTATCCAGAAGTTGGCAGTTAGGCATGGCTAATGAAGAAGAGATTAAGTTGGCAGAGACTCTCTTTATGGTTGGAAAGAGACTTGGTAAAGAATTTCAGTCAAGGGAAAATGAAGAGAACATTCTTCATTTGTTAGAACAATGTTTGAGACAAGTGAAGCCATCACCTTCAGAGATAATGGAGTTGGCACTAGCTCCTGTAGTGAATTCTTTAAATTAGCCCTATTGGTTGGGGCATCCTGATGAAGAAACCAAGCTGCTGATTTCTTCTTGTTTTATGGAGATAATAAGAATTGTAAATCCCCATTTGCCCTATGATGTTGAAACCATGAAGATCATATTAAATATGATAGTGGAGAGTTTTCAAGATTTGGATGAAACTGGAAGTAGTTTGTTTCCAAGAAGAATTGCTATATTGAAGATATTTTCTGAACTCAAAACAAGTATTTTGCTGGTTGAATTAGGTATGCAAGATCAAATATATTATTTGATCCATTACCTCTTCATTTCAACTTGGAGTGAACAGGAGAAGGTTGTAGTGGCAGCAATGAGAAACATTTTAGTTTTGACTATCAATGAGATGGATGACATTCCAAAATCCGTCCTAATTTTTCTGTTAAACATTCATGAACAAGAAGGAAAGAATTCCTCTACTGCTGGTTTGTTGATCAGAGATTTGTTCATTCAGTGTGAGAGAAAATTGAAGCCATACTTGAAGAAGACAGAGCAGAAAAATGAGGTAGTTATTAGTGCAAAGGATGGGAATAAAATGTCGTTTCTCAATGATTCTAAGGCGGTTTCTCAAGAAGTACCTATTGATAGGCAGTTGTTTGCACATGCTGAGGGTGAGTGCAAGGAGGCAACATCAATTTTGAATACACATGAAGAGTCTACGACAAGTAATCAAGAAGAGCCCCTTGGAATGTTTGTAACCACTTATGAAGAGATCAGTAGTATACCTTTACATGAAGGGCTCATTGAAGACAAGAAGGATGAAGTCTTCAAATCAGCTAGTAATAATGATCCTTTACTTCATTCCAATGAAGATTTCAAGACAAATGGCTTCACAGAAGATGCTGGTAGAACAGTTGTGTGGGATGAGTTCATTGAAGAAGAGCAAGATGAAGCAAATACTAGTGGTGTTAATGAGTCAGCCTATGACCACTTTAATGTTGATAATGTTTACGATGATTCAGTTGAGTTAAGATCGAATCATGTTGAAGATTTGGTGAGGGATAATTCTCTACTTGTTGCTGATCTGACTTCCCAAAGAATTCGATATGAAGAATTTATGACAAGTGACCAAGAAGACTTCTTTGGTATGTATGTGGATGCTAATGATAAAATCAGCAACACATCTACTCATGATAATTCCATTGAAAAAAAAAAGAATGATAAAATATTCAAAGCAACCAGCTTTGATGATTCTTTAATCCAATACAATGCTAGTGACTTGGGTAATAATGGGTTTGATTATCAAACTACATTTGTGGAGAAAGTTATAGATGAAGATTTCAGTTCAAGAGGATTGGGGAGTGATTCATTCAAAGAGTCCACAATCCAAGTGGAGCATGATGAGCACCTTCCTGTTGATCATTACAATCAACCCTTTTGCATTTGGGATCCTGGTGAGATGGCACCAAGGTATGATAAAGAACTTGAGTGGGATAAATTTCCCTTTGATCCTAATAAAGTTCAAAATCCATTTTGTATTGCAAGCTATGGAGTCATGGGAGAAGACGTTGTCTTTGATGAAGAAGCTTGTTTGGCAAAGCTCCATAAAGATTCCTTTGAGGTGGTTGTAGCCACTAAAGCAGAGTATGTTGCTACCAATACTTTAAGAGCATCAATCAATAATGATTCATTGTTTGAAGATATTGCTGTTAGGAAGGAAGCTGATTTTGAGAATCAAGTCAAAGAAAATAAATCAGAAAAGTTGATGTTTGATGAGCAAAGCTTCTTTGCTGATTTTGATCATGGGCCTAAAGAGCTGCAAGTTTTGAAGGATAACTTAATGGTTTCGGAAGAGAAAATTGTTAAAGCATTATCAAGATTTGATAGCACACACAATTTTGTTGAAGAACTCTACTGGAAGTTTCAGTTTGAAGAAAGACAGAATGGAGTTAAAGGAGTCACTCTTTCCAAGTTGCAAACTATCAAAGAAGCATTGGAATCATTAAAGACAGATTATTTGCATTTGCTCTCAGATAGGGATAATGCCATTAAGTTTGCAGAAGAGACCTATGATGCCTACCAAGAGAAGGAGAAAGAGGTTGATAGTCTTTGCCTTGATCTTACCTTAGCTCATCACTCTTTTTGCAAAGCAGAAAATCAATCATCTATGGCAGCCACACTTATGGAACAAGAAGCTAATACAAGGCTAAAGGAGATCAAGCAAATAGTTGAAGGAATTAATGAACTCCATAACGTTGAAACAATGCATAATGCCAAAGAGATTCAATATGTTGATAGTGATTGGAGGGTAAATCAAGAGTGTGAACTCTTGAGTTGGGAAGAGAATTTGCCTCAAGAAGGGATAGCTTGCAGCCATGAGCTAGATGTGATGACTGGTAATGTGTGTGATATTCATCACGCTACATTCTATGGATCAACAACTAATGATGGGCATCTTCAAGTTGAAGAAGATGTGCATGAATTTTGTGAAGACACCAACGAAAGGGATGAAAGAAATATTGTTTCTATGATTGTGTACAACAATCCACCATCTTCACATGATTTGTTAAATTATGAATTGATTGACAATTTCTATGTGGATGGCATTGGTAAGAAGTTTTATGTTTTTGACATGCATAATTTTATAGTCAAGCATAAGATAATGTTAGTGGATCCATTCTATATGTCAAGCAACACTCTCTTGGGATGGATAGTAAATGAGCATTTAATGGTGTTCAAACTTGAACTGGCTGGTTTTCACTCAGCATTAACCAATGGAAGAGTACCACCTATCTTAAAATGGTTGATGAGGTCAGGTCTTGGAGAGATGCATCAAATTGTGGGAGAACTTTCAGACTTGCCCCTTTGGTTTCTAGATTGTGCATTGTTGATGAGTGATTATTCTAAAATGCTGGTCATGAAAGGTTCAAACTTTGCATTGATGGTTGCAGCTGATTACATGGGTTTGTGTGCTCGAGACTTTCACTATGGCTCTTGGAGATATGTTGGGAATTCTTCCCAATGTGTTGGAGATTATTTGCGGTTGGGAATTCATGCTTGGAATTCTCAACATGGCTTGATGGAGATTGTTGCAAGTAGAAAAAAGGATCTTTGGAGAGATAAGGATTCAATTCTCAGAATCTTTGATGCTGCCCCCATCTTTACCAATCATTTGATGATTCCTTTGGTTCATCTATTGGTGGATTGGAGAGATACTTTGAACAAAAGATGGCTTAATGATGGATTGGAGTCTCTTGAGGGGATGTTTCCAGCTATAATGTCCCCAAAAATTGGACAAAATGACTTAATTATTTAATTTTCCCTAAGTCTTAAATTGTTTTCAAGAGAGGGATATTAAATAATTAATAAATCAAGTTATAAAGTGACCAAAGTGAAATATTTATCAAAAAAGGAACTTTATAAGTCACTTTGTTATAAATGTGACTTTGAGAAATATTAATAAAAATTACTTATTAAAGTCACTTAAATTTGAAGGAAGATTACAAAGAGAAAAAATGAGAGTTCATTCGCACTTTTTTGAGTATTATTCTTCTCTCTTCACGGGAAAGCTCAAGGGCTCCTTTTTGGCGGGTTTCAGACCTTGGCCTTCCAGTTTTGTCAGTGGAAGCAATCTAACCTAGCTAGAGATTTGTTCCAGATTCGTGATTTGTGTTAATGCATTTGATGTAGCTTCAGGGGACGATTTTTGGAAAGTTTTTCAGAAGGTTTTGATGGCGCTTTGATAAAATAAACCCTAGGCGCACTTATCTCAGCCATGGAATTCCATACTTGAGCCGTTTTGGAAGGAATATACACAAAGAACAGAAAGACGCATATTTTTGAGCAAGGACAATTTCTGCATAGCTCTCTTTGGGGTCGTGGTTGATGTTGGAGGTTTTTGGGAAGCGCTTGGAGGGCGCCAACGCAAATATATGAAGAGATCGACTACCAAGAAGACATTGCAGCTGCTGGTAGTGTTTTCTGGGTGACTATGAGGTCGGTTCCATCACTTTTAGGTGAGAACGCAGCCACAACCAGACATTACAGCGACTAAAGAGAAGGCTGGTAGCATCATCTGAAAGGCAAAACGACTGACAAGAAGAAGCCTCTAGGTTTTGCTGACAATTCTGGGTGCTCTCTTAGCCATTACAAGCTCAGTCAGGTTGGGTCGATAAATTCCCAGGTTTACAGTTCTTTGTATTGTCATCTTATGAATTGGTAGATGTCTTGCTGCTGTCTTGCATTTTCTATCAAAAAAATACTATGTATTGCATTGTCCAAGTGACCAATGGTCTGCTACAGTATTAGATGTTCTTGATTTGATTGCTGCTCAAATATTATGGTGATTATTGTACTCAGAAAACCTCAAGTTGAACTGCTGTCACAGTGATGTAATTTCCCTGCATTAGGTTGTAGGATTTTAACTGGGGAAATAAATTAGTTCTTTGGGCTGCAATCTGACAATGCACATATCCGTATCCTTCCTGAGTCTTGGGACATCGTCTCTAGCTTATTTGTGAACTGAATTATCTTTGCACTCAGAAATTCATCTTTATGTATGCTGATCCAGTGGTGTCTTGATATCAATGAATGGTTATGTTGCTGTTATAAACCTGCATGTTCATATATCTTGAGTATGATGTTAGTACTAATGGAACCGTTTAGCCACTGTGAATGAGTTGGTCCCTGGTAAGAAGTATTCACTGCAGCATTACCTCAGTCTCAAATAATGAATATTGGTGTGCATCATTGATTACTTCCCACGCATAAAAAAATCGTGTATACCCACATTTGCAAACTCAGCTAACTTTATCCAAAGAAGAAAGAATAGCATCATTCAGTGGACTCCCTTCAAACCAAACAAACAATCAGAAATCTAAAACAGAGTATAAACAGCCTCTATAACAGATATTGTCAAAATTCCAGAGGGGTCAAAACAGAAAATTGAGAGCTAAAATTGCATGGTTTCTTACAGTAGTATCAGGCCACAATCCTGCCAGCTTGTTGGGTAATCAGTTGGGTACACTACAGTTTGGATTTCTCTTCAGTTGGACAGTGAGTTAGTTCATGGCTAGAGTTCAGAATGGAAGAGTGTTGCCTACATTCCTCCCTGCTACGCCAGCAAAGGAAGAGACTATTGTGGAGAAACTATTAAAAAATCTTGTACAAACTCAACAAAGAATGTTTTATAATTTGCAGCGTTATGAAGATTCACTTTCGAGACAGTCCAGGCAACAATACAAGACGGATTTGGTAAAGAAAACCACAGGAGGTGTCTGCAAAGATCTTCATGAGAAGTTTGAGAAACATGCTGATTTGGCACATGAGGCATCCACTAAGGGGCAAACTAGTCATCTTGTCATAGAGCAGGTTAGTTTAAAACTTGACTTTGATCAACCGTATGAGGGTATGGATTCTATGGATGTTCCTTTGGTTGTTTCCAGTGCTGCTCCGACAATGCTTGAAGATTGCAAAGTGACCATTGGGAAAAAAGAAGAGCCAAAGGTACAAGAACGTGTAGATGGGTGTGAACAAGAGAAGAGGCATGATTCGGAAAATTATGTTTGGGTATCTAGCTTGCATCATGAGGCTCATAAATTTCCTCTTTTAGAGAACCCATCGAAGGCTCCAATCAGAGGTGGTATTTGGCACACACTTGGTGGATCAGCCACTAGGGTTATACCTACACTTGTAGAGGGAGACATAAGTGGTTCCGGTTGGGTTGAACATACATTATCCACCATGGAGGAACATTTTGCAAGGTTATATGAGGCCTTATGCCTTAGAGAGTGGATTGTAGAGGCCAAGAGATGGCCTAACAAGAAAATCCTACAATTTGACAATGTTTGGTATGTTATGGATATGACACCATGGAGTTGGATGGGAGAAAAATTCACTTCAGCTAAGGATGTGAAAGTAGGGATTAATTTTGCGACAACTATGGTGGCTAGAAGAACACATAACTTTCAGCTAGGCACACCTCTTAAGCCCACACTCATGGAGGGGCAACCTATCCGTGAAGAAGATACAAGGTCAAATCAAGGTATGGGATCTTTGGATGTTACTAGCATTGTTTCATTACCGTTGCATCATATTGGCATGGGATCAAATGGTGGTCATAAGGAGAATTCAGGAATTCCAGTGGGAAGTGACCCAAGTGGATTGGTTAAGTTTGACTTGTCCTTTCAAAATAAAGAGGTCATAGCGGTGCATACATACTCTAGGCCCACCATGGAGGAAGATCATGAGGTAGAAGATTCTACCTGCTACTTGGATGGAGGAGGTGACCATGAGGAAGTTGACTCGGGGAGGCATGATCAGAGTATGTTCCAGGAAGACATTGGGTCCTATAAGCCTCATCCTTTGGAGGAGCAATTGAATACGAATGGACGTGAATCTATGACTGCACTAAATCATTTTGAGCATGTACATAAGGCAATGGCTGATTTGTGTTGGATAACCCTAGGGAAGGGTAAACACTTCGAAGAAGATTTCTACCTCACCCAGTTTCAAAGGCTTCAAAAGGCCGTGGCAATGATGAAGGATAACTACTTGCATCTACTTGCGGATAGAGATCATCTATTCAAAATATGCGAGATATACGCGAGTGCTTTGAGAAGGGAGGAAGATATGGTGGATGAGCTCACACACACATCAGAAATTCAGACTTCTATGGATGCCACACTCAAGGAAGGAAAATGCAACATGAAGAGGGCAAAGAGTGGAGTCATGGAGGAGGAGCTTGAAGCATCCTATAACGTGGTCAGGGAGATCAAAGGGATGGACACACACGAGGATTCAGCTTGCAGCTATGGGTTTGAATTCGTGACGCATAACACTCATGATTTCTCACAGAAGTCATGCCTTGGACCTGCCCTAGTTGATGGTCACCCAATCATGGAGGGAGAGAAGATTAGGGATTACCCATACATCACCCAAGAGCATAAGGTAAGGCCTGATTTTCTGAGTTGCAACAGCAGTCCTGACATAACAGCAAAAGGGATTAGCCCTAAGGTTTGTGATTGTGGATCTGCCTTGGATGGAGAACATGCAACAGCAATAAGGGAGAGGTTTGAGAATAGTAAAAGCACTACAAAAAGGTATGGCAAGAATTCTGATTTTATTTGGGTCAGCAGTCGTTCATTCTTGCAGGATCATATGTTGGCAGCCCTTACACATGAAAATGGAATTAGGAAGACCTCTTCTATTGTTGGCTTTCACTTGGGAGACAAGTATGAGGACTTGTTTGTATGTCCAAGACTCGAAGGGACCAAGTTAGTTTGGTGTGACATGGCAGGGGCAAAAAGAATTCAAAGCATGTGGACTGAGCCTTGCATGATGGCCAATTTGGTGGAGCAATCAGAGTTAAGGTATGATACAGAAATTTCAGTTTGTTTACCTAATTTACATCATGAGTTGCCCTTGTTTGAGAGCCCCTTGAATGTTCAAGCATTAGAGGAGATTGGGATGATAGAGTATGCACTTAGTGGATCAGCCACTAGTGTTATGTCTTCGTATGGAGAGAGAACCATAAGTGATTCAGTTGATGGACTCTTGATCATTCTTGGAGGAGATGAAGGGTTGGGTGGTGGTATGAGGCAACCCAATCCTCTTGTTGCTCTTTTGGTAGTTCGGGAGGCTTCTTTTTTTCAAAGTTTGGGGATGCATACCATTGAGTGGCCTATTAGAGAATTACAGCTGGTTGGTGATAATGATTATGTGGAGGACATTCCTAGTGGGCCACCCACTCAAGGGTTGTCTTTGATGAGTGTCGATGACATATATGCTACACCTTTGGGTTTGTCACCTATTTCTCATGGGAAAACAGTGACTTATTTGTTGATTGGTGACTTCACATTCATAGATTCATCATGGTTTAGGGACTGCCCTAGTTGGATTCACATTGCATTTTCTAACTCTTCGTGCTCTACACCAGCTATTCAGTTTCTTGGGAGTGTGTGGAGGCATGTTTATTTGATGGGCATTGAATATTTGATGGATTTCCTCAATATGTATGGGTATGTTGACACCTATGATTTCATTCTTGTTGCGGCATGAGTTACACCAGTGGTATTTGGTGGCCTAGTGAGTTGATCTATGTACACATGGGATTTGAGCACCAGGCTCCACTTCGGTACCTTGGGGATTGACACTGGTCAGTTTTATCAGAATAAGGTGGGTTTTCCTAGGACTTGCACGTTGAATTTTGGTTTTGATCTAGCTTCTTCTCAAGAGGTTGTTGACATTCATGATGATACCCTTCTTAATCCTGAAGAACCCGCGCTTCTAGTTGTGAGTTGTGAGCCCTCTTCTGATGATGGCGGTACTAGATGGGATACACATGACTATTCTGTAATTCCATTAGCACAGGCAGGAGAGTTTCACTTTGGTTGCATTATGAGGTGTGCTCACCAGTTTTCGTTCAAGCCACATGTACAGGGTTTGATGATGACATTGATGACCCAGAGAGATGGGTTGAATAAGGGACGTGCGGATTCACTCTGGTACGACATGCTTCAAATTTCAGATGAAGAGTCTGAGTTTGATAGGACTCTCACTTTCATTTCCCTAGTTGGATGTTTCCAGCAACATGAGCTTGAGACTCGGTTTGATTGGACTTTGGGGGTTATCAGAGTGGTGCAGCGGAAGTCGGTCGGTGTTGAGATTAATGGGCTTCCAGTTTGTTTATGGATTGTGTGTTTCCGTGAGGTTCATCACCGCAGTTCGGGGATGGCAGAGTTCACTGTTCGGCAGATGGTAGAGATCCCTGTGCACAATTTATATAAAGGTGAATTTCAGGTTTGGGATCTAGGAGTTTACTTGTTGGGCAATTGGCTTCACAGAATGGCAGGGCTTGACCATGTCAGGAGTTACAACTATATACAGGGGTTGCTGGTTAGAGTCCTTTCCAGGATCAATTGGGATCGAGGCGGTTGGTGGACAGGCACATATGGGTTGTCACTCAGATATCGGATGCTATGGCAGTGGGGCTGGGTTGTTGTTGCGGATTGCTTGAGGACAAACAATATTCGGGAAGGGAGGACTGTAATGTCCCCAAAAATTAGACAAAATGCCTTAATTATTTAATATTCCCCAAGTCTTAAATTGTTTTCAAAAGAGGGATATTAAATAATTAATAAATCAAGTTTAAAGTGACTAGTGAAATATTTATCAAAAAGGAACTTTATAAGTCACTTTCTTTTGGTTATAAATGTGACTTTGTGAATATTTAATAAAAAATTACTTTATTAAAGTCACTCGAAATTTTGAAGGGAAGATTACAAAAGAGCAAAAATGAGAGTTCATTCGCACCTTTTGAAAAATATATATTCATCTCTTCACGGGAAAGCTTGAGTTTCTTCTCCTAGGGTTTGGAGACATTGCTGATCCAGTTTCGTCCCGATTGAGCAATCGCGACCTATTTGGAAATTTATTCAAAATTTGATGATTTGTGTTAATACACTCGATGTAACCGAGGAGACGATTTTGGAAAGTTTTTGAGGAGGGTTTGTCTTTGATAAAATAAACCCTAGGCGCATATCTGTTAGCAGATTCCATACTTGAGCCGTTTTGGAAGGAATATATAAAAAACAGAAAATAACATATTTTTGAGCAAGGACAATTTACGCATACTTATAGCTACTGCTGGGGTAAATGATTACGATCTTTGGAGTTTTTCAGTCGTTTGGAGTTCACAAGGGAAGCACCAATATATGGAAGAAGAGATTCGAGCTACAAGAAGACATTGCAGCTGCTGGTGGTACTGCAGGTGACTATGAGGTCGACTCCATCTCACTTTCGGTGAGGAGGCGAGCCTGACGGACATTGAAGTGACTAGGAAGGCTAGGCAGCATCATCAGAAGAGGCAAGCATTGTAAGGAACAGTCTACGGGTGCTGGTGACAATTTTGGGTGCTCTCTTAGCCATTACAAGCTCAGTCAGGTTGGGTCGATAAATTCCCAGGTCTGCAGTTCTTTGTATTGTCATCTTATGAATTGGTAGATGTCTTGCTGCTGTCTTGCATTTTCTATCAAAAAAATACTATGTATTGCATTGTCCAAGTGACCAATGGTCTGCTACAGTATTAGATGTTCTTGATTTGATTGCTGCTCAAATATTATGGTGATTATTGTACTCAGAAAACCTCAAGTTGAACTGCTGTCACAGTGATGTAATTTCCCTGCATTAGGTTGTAGGATTTTAACTGGGGAAATAAATTAGTTCTTTGGGCTGCAATCTGACAATGCACATATCCGTATCCTTCCTGAGTCTTGGGACATCGTCTCTAGCTTATTTGTGAACTGAATTATCTTTGCACTCAGAAATTCATCTTTATGTATGCTGATCCAGTGGTGTCTTGATATCAATGAATGGTTATGTTGCTGTTATAAACCTGCATGTTCATATATCTTGAGTATGATGTTAGTACTAATGGAACCGTTTAGCCACTGTGAATGAGTTGGTCCCTGGTAAGAAGTATTCACTGCAGCATTACCTCAGTCTCAAATAATGAATATTGGTGTGCATCATTGATTACTTCCCACGCATAAAAAAATCGTGTATACCCACATTTGCAAACTCAGCTAACTTTATCCAAAGAAGAAAGAATAGCATCATTCAGTGGACTCCCTTCAAACCAAACAAACAATCAGAAATCTAAAACAGAGTATAAACAGCCTCTATAACAGATATTGTCAAAATTCCAGAGGGGTCAAAACAGAAAATTGAGAGCTAAAATTGCATGGTTCCTTACACCAGCCTTGGGCAGGAACAATTGTGATATTATGGATGCTGATTTCCAGTGTCAGAATAGTTGTTCTACTCTTTGTATGCTGATTTTCCTAAAATCAGACTTTAATTGGTTTACTTCAGATTTCATGGGCAGCTGGTACACTTATTTTTTCTCTTCACAATCTCTTATCAATGATGGTTTTTGGTCCTAAAGGTGGGAAATGATGTTTCATAGTGATTTGGATCAGTTTTGGATGGTGTTCAAATTATTTTTCAGTGATCATCCTTGTTCAATCTCTAGCACTAGTGTTAGGGGCAGCGAACCTTTGCTTGATTTGGTTCAATTTTTTGAGACTTTGAGGGAAAGATTGGTGGAAATTTTTAGAACTTTTCTTGAATATGTCAGCATTATTCAAAGGGGGTATTATACATCCTTGTGGAGTCTTGAGGATGCAGCTGCTATGACTTTGCAAAGAATTGTTTTTCCCTTTGCAATTAGCTACGATGGAGACACACTTGCTGTTGTGACTTGGTTTGTTACTTTGAGGAGTTATGTTGATGAGAATATTTTTGAGTTGCTTAAATTATTCTTCATTGTTCTCAGAATGGTGGTTGACATTGACATTGCAGATGGTAATTCCTCAGAGTTTATTGGGCATGAGACATTGCTAGATTTTGAATCAAACCTTTCCATGTTGTTCAGCTTGAATTTCAGGCATGTTATCACTTTGAGGTTGCAGGGATGGTTTGTGCAGTTATGGTGCAACGATTTCATTTTTATGATCAGAGTGGAGCAGCATCAGCATGGTGGAACTTTTCACAGATGGAATTGGGACCTTGGGATCCTATTTATTTTGATGGGATCAGTTTGGAGTGTTGTGGCATTGCTTGAGGACAAACAATTTTGGGTAGGGCGGACTGTAATGTCCCCATTTTGGCCATTAGCTCTTCATTTGGTTTTAGCCTATTTCCAGAAACCCGTAGGCTTGTTTGAGGTAAAATCAGGGTTTCCTTCTTCGGAGGTTCTATGGCATTTTAGGGAGTTTACTATTTATAGTAAATTCTATTTTTGGCAGTATGCAGTTTTCAGTCTTTAGGTCTTCATTTTCAGTTGGAACAATTAAATGAGTTCAAGTTTTGGCTTCTGAAAACTTTATATTGGTGAATTTCATGAATAAAGGCATTAATGTTATAATTTGCAGTTGACCCCCATTGGCCTAGGGAAGTAACTTTATGTTGTTCTTAAAAGGTGGACTTAAAGGGGGATGCCTTCATAAGAATTAAATATTATTAAGTCTTTAATGCCTTGGGAAAAAGTGGACGCCTTTTCCTTGGAGATATTATTTTAAAATAAAGTTTTAATGTGCCTTGATTAAGTGGACGCCATATTGAGAAGTTAGAAGATTTTTGGAAATTTGAAGAGTCATTGGTGACTCTTGGCGTACCTTCTTGGGAAATTGAAGAGTCTTCTATTCTTCTATAAAATGAATGCCTTGTTCCAGCTTTTCTCATCCATGAATTTATGCTAATGTTATGCTGTCGAAATGACAACTTGGTTTTTACTTCGAGGGATGCTTACCTCCTAGTTTCAATCCAATTTCGTGTTTGAAATACAACACCTAGTTGGTTTTCATTGCTGCTTTTCATCCAGAATAGCAGATTGAGCTCAACGATTGAAGTTTTTGATGAAATTTCCAGTTTGAAGTTGCTGATCTGATCCTGACCAGAAAGTGGTTTTTGCATCTGACTTTTTTAATGTGAATTTAATTTGCTTGTGGGTACTTTTCCAATCATTCCTACACCGGCGACCATCTTTGAAGTGTTTTCAGCATTTCTAATTTGAGTTGTTGTGATTTTTACTTGTCAAAATCGCCCTCGTAATTTTCATTAACTGCATTAGGATTAGGTGTAAGAACCAAATTATGAGGTTTTTTTATTTGTTGTTCTTCATCGATGTTGGTAGCCTATGCAGGCCTAACATTGGTTTAGATTTCACAAATGGAAATTGTTACAGGTGAGTTGTAGATATTTCTTTGAATTTATGATTGCTGATCAAATTTAAGGTGTTATTTTACATCCAGAACATTTAAGTTTGAGAATCTCAGGTCCTTTCTTCATCATTTATTGTTGATGTCTAACATAGAATCATCCAGTATCATGGTACATTGAATCTATTGTAATTTTCATGTAATTTGCAGCTCTTTTTCCATATTGTAAGACTCTAACAGTAGTACTGTTCCAGTCCTTTATTGTTGCAATTCTTTCTTTAATTTCACATTAGTACCCCTGGATGGTTTACCGCCAGTGTGGATAATTGGATTTGTATTACTCTTGTACCCACTCTCAAGTGGTGAATCCCCACTCATAAGTGGATGCCTGCCGCAGCAGATGAAGTGTTTTAATTGTAGTCTTTTCCCCCCACTGTTTGGTGGTAGCGTGGAAATTCTCTTATGGCTGGTTATCCGCCTATTAGTTTTCAGTTTTCAATCAATCACTCTGTCATATGTTAGCACCTCGCCCTCAGTGGGATCTTGAGTGCACATTCTTGACGTTGAGTTTGTTCCATTTTCAAGTATTGTTCATTAGTTGCTCCGCCATATGACAACACCTTTCCTTCATTGGGATTGAGTGTGCATTCTTGGTGTTGAGTTTCTTTTAAGCTTGGTTTTCAGTTTGATGCTAACGCTTAAAATCCTTTGGCTAGTGCTGGTTTATGTTGTGTAATTCTCGAAAAAATTGGTTAGCATATTTCACTCAAGTATTTCATGGAGCAAAAGGTATTAAAAGAGAGAAAACAACGTTGGGTGAGTAAGCTTCAAGGATATGACTTTGATATTGAATTTGTCAAAGGGAAAAACAATGTTGTTGCTGATGCATTATCTAGAAACCCTTCATTTTGCTCACTTTCAGAAATTTCAGCCTCTTGGAAGGATCATCTATTAGTAGAGTATTCAAAAAATCAGCATGCTTGTGAGATTCTAGATGGTAAAATCAGTGATGAAAGGTATAAAGTGTTGAGTGAATCATCTATTATAAGGATAGAATGTATTTTGTACCGGAAAGTAAGCTTAAATATAAGATTCTTATTGTTGTCCATTACAACTAGCTTGCTGGTCATCTAGGTTATTTGAAGACATATAGGTACATCCATGAAATATTTTCATGGAAGGGTATGAAAGATGATGTTTTCAAGCATGTATGAGAATGCATAGAGTGCCAAAGGAATAAAGCTGAAGTTTCTTTTCCAACAAGGCTGCTACATCCACTTCCTATTCCCAATCAAAAATGGGAACAAATATCAATGGATTTCATTACTAGGCTTCCCATGACCAATGGTAAGGATTGTATTTTTGTTGTGGCGGATAGACTCACTAAATGTTCACTTTATGCCAATGCCTTTTGAGTTTAAAGAACCACAAGTTGCTGGTCTGTTTTTTGAACTAGTGTTTAGACTTCATGGTAAGCGATAGAGATCACATATTCATTGACACTTTTTGGCAAGAGTTGATGAAGCTGGTTGGAATAGAACTATATCATAGCACTAGTTATCATCCTCAAACAAATGGCCAAACAGAGATTGTAAACAAATGGCTTGAAGGCTACTTGAGAAACTATGTTTCGGGGCAGCAAAAGGCATGGGCAGGTGGTTACACTTGGCTGAATTCTGTTACAACACTACATATCATATGAGCACAGGTATGACCCCTTTCAAAGCCTTGTATGGTTATGAAGCTTCTACATTTGTGGATTTGGTTTCTTCTGATTCTAGAGTTCCAAAAGTTCTTGAGTGGGCTAAAGAGAATCAAGATATCCTTAAGGCACTTAAGGATAATATTCAAATTGCACAGGAACAACAAAAGAAATTTGTTGATCGCCAGCAAGTTGAGAGGTCTTTTGAGGTGGGAGACATGGTATTTGTGCATCTTCAACCTTATAGACAATCATCATTGAAAGTGAGTGGAGCAAAAAAGCTTAAACCAATGTTTTATGGGCCTTTTAAGGTGATTAAAAGAACTAGTGAAGTAGCATATGAGTTGGAGCTGCCGTCTACAAGAAAAATCCACAATGTGTTCCATGTGTCATGCCTCAAAAAGGCTCTTGGACAACAAGTGATTCCTTATACATATTGCCTCCTATGGGTGAAGAAGGTAAGTTGATACTCATTTTAGAAACAATTTTGCAAGTAAGGGAGAAGAAGCTAAGTAGTAAAATAATTTCTAAGTATCTCATCAAGTGGAAAATTCAGAAACAATTTTGCAAGGGAGAAGAAGCTAAGGAGTAAAATAATTTTAGAGTATTTCATCAAGTGGAAAAACTTGTCTTTGGAGGATGCTACGTGGGAAGGAGAGGAGAGTCTTAAGCATCCTAGTCTACATAGTCTTGAGGACAAGCATTCTTTGGGTGGGGCGGACTATGATGTCCCCAACTCGAGACATGTGGCTTAACAATGCATGGGCTGTCCTTTCCTTGGATTATCTAAGAGGAAGAGGATGTAGAGCATCATTGGGTAAGTGTGGAGTCTTTGGCTTGTATCCTATTCTATTCTTAAGTTGTGGGCACACCTTTTTATGCAACTTAAGTAATTCCTAGTTTATATCCTATTCTATTTTTTAGTTGTGGGCATGTCTTTTTATGCACGTTAAGTGATTCCTAGCCTAAGGACTTAAGTTTTTTCTCTTTTTAAGTTTAATGACTTAAGGGACATGTACATTAAGTGATTTTATTAAACTTGTGCCATAAAGGTCAAGGAGGGGCATGGGATTTCAAGGAGCTTGTTGGCTCATTTTTTTGGGATTTTATTTGGAGCATTGGATTGAGTTGGTAATGGATCAATGGATGAGGTTAAATCCTTCTTTTGGGAGTCATTATATAATATTTTAGGGTTCTTTTGGAGCTCATTATGTTATTGGTCTTTTCTCTATTGCTTCTGCAATCTTTGGCTTAACGTTTGAAACCCTTCAGTAACCATGGTTTCGGAGAGACATACGGGCTCCCCCTAGTCAGTAGGGTGTGTTTCGGAGGAAGGGCTTTGGTCTTTGATTCCCCAGCACATCATTTTTAGAGCTGCCTATTCTTATCAGGTTTTGGGGACTATTTTGGAGGTGTTGTTCAGAGATATTAGAATCAGATTTGGATGAACTCTAGCAAAATTCCTGCATTTTCTAGAGCATCCTTGAGGCTAGCATTAGCAAGGACAAGGGTGACATCTAGGTGAGACCCAACATTGATTTTCTGAGGTTTTTGGTAGGGACGGCTAGGGTTTTGACTTTTGAAGGCATGTTTGAGGTATTTGAGCATTAACTTGTGTACTTGCTGGTCATATTCATCTCAGATAAAGTAAGGAAAAAATAATGTAAGCTATTTCTGAAAGTTCTGGGCAGTTTTTAGTGTGTTTTCTGCAACTTTTTGATATTAAAAAATATTTAGAAATTTCTATTAATTAGCAAAAAATTCAGAAAAACGTTTTGAGCATAGATCTGAACTTGTTGAAGGGTTATTATTTGCAAATATAATTTCTGAATTTTCTATTGCATATATTTGGAGATATGTGTTTTTTCCATTATCCCTATTTAGGGATATTACATTTTCTTACCTTATGAACCATTGGTATGATCAAGATTGCAAATTTTAATGTCATAGACTTCATTACACTGTTTCTCTCAGCCCTTCCTCCATATCCTTCATAGGCGAATGGTAGAGATTATGGACGTATCCTTAGACAAAAGAAACACTATTTTCTTATTTTTAGGTGATATGAATTTGTCTATGGCTTCCACAACACTGCTAAAGACTTATTGGCACAGGCACTTCTTGTTGAAAAATTTATCTTAAACCTTGATTCCTAGATCTAGATCTCCTATAATAGTTAAGAATGACATTTTAGATGAGCCTGTTTTTCCTATATTTTTGTAGAGTTTAGTGCACTTTGAGACACCAAGTTATGGCAAGTTTCTAGGAAGAATTAATTTTCCTTTTATTTCAAAAGTTTGATCACCTTTTCCTCCTACATATAGACAGATAAAAATCTAAAATGCAATTATATTATAAAGGGTAATTTTTGGTTCACTCTTCTTTGTTCGAGCAATAGACCTTGTAGAATGCTCCCAAGTATTAATGAAATTGGAAGCTTGCTAGAGCCTTAAGTTCTTTTGGTGTGGACTCAAATTCAGAAGTATTTGGTTCTGGGTTCTGAATTTTATGGTTACACTAACCTTAACCTTGCAGAAAGATGTGAAAACTTTAGTAACTTGTGATTACTGATTTGTATTGGTTGGTTAACCCAACTTTATGTTGCTCCTTAGTTATACATTTGCATCTCATTAATATTTCTATTTTATTTTATCAAAAAAATTGTTAGGAAACTATTTTTTATACGCGAGTCTTTAATTTTGTATTTGTCCATGTAATATGTCAGCAAATTGAGATGACTTTTTCTTAGATTGACATCAAGTTTTACATATAAATTCATTATCTAGCACAGGTCTATACTTTGCATTTTCTTACAAATTTTTGAAATATTATTGCTGTTGGTGCAGGAAATGATACTTGCAAGTTGTGATCGCAAACACACAGAGGTCAGAAGGTTTTCCAATATAAATGCCTTTTATACTATAATTTAATCCTATGTTTCTTGTGATATAGGTTGATATTTTTTAGTATATGTAGGCATGCCTACATGTATAAAAATCTCTGCTACTTGAGGTTATATTTTATGAAGACTGCACAACCTAATAGACATATTGAACTTACTGTGTACTCTACAATCTGAGGTCATGTTGCTTGTAAATGTTTTATTCTTATTAGTAACCTTAGCAATCAGATGGTAACATGATTTGGAGTATCCATGAGCTTAATAATTGGTGGGGGCCTACAATTATACAGAAAATATTGGCTTATATGGTTAGGAATACTCGGCATTTGCAAGTACTCGGCAAGCCCGAAAAACTTGGCTCAGAAAAAACTTGGCAAAAAACTCGGGAACTTAAAAAATTGCTTAAACTTCACTAAAAATGCATTTTTTTTGCAAAATTCAAAGATAAGATGCATTCAATGAGTCAATAAATGAGTACATAAAAGAAAAAAGTTGAGTCTAGTTGTATTTGATTGATTTGAAAGAAAATTGGGTACAAAATGGCATCCTCATGTGGAATGCGTTGATGTTGATATTCTGAAACAAAATGAAAATAGCAAATTGTTTTTGTAAAAATGAAATTAAATACTACATTAATATATTTTATAAATTTACATCTTCCTCTTTCCCATGTCTAGTGAAAACCAGGGGAGAGGTAGAACTAGACGATATTATAGATAAAGACTTGTAGGAAAACTTGGAAACTTGGACTTAGAGAGTACCTAGAAAATCAAATGAATTCAATCGGAGTTGGTAATGCCCCGATGGGGTCAAGGCGATTGCAGCTAGAGTTTGAGGCAACACCTAAGGTCGAGGGCAGCCCCTGGGCTCTGGGGGCAACGTAGTCGAGGGCAGCAGGCGCCCTAAAGTCTGAGGGTTGAAAGGGTTTCACCTGAGCCCGTCACTGGGGTGCAGATTAATAGCATCTCCAAAGGAATTAATTTAGTCATTCTGAACTATATTCTGAGCATTAAATCTGTCTACAAAATAAGCTATTAACTGTAAATTTTTGATATATCTCATCAAGATAAAACAAAGATTTCATATCTATATTTAGTTGTGCAAATTACTATAAATGGGAGCTTGGGTTTGTTATATTTAAAAGCAAATTATATGGGATATTACAGAATAACATTTATAAA